>NC_069462.1:4010580-4026818 GCF_026875155.1 Cherax quadricarinatus | reverse complement strand
CCTGGGAAGGCTATGTTGGAACTGTGTGGTGGCTTCAAAATGATGGTGGATAAGGTCCCTGAGAAAAATAATGTATGCAGGAAAACTGTAAGAGATTGTGGAAGATTTGGATCTTCTGAAAGACGGGTTGTAGTGGTGGTACAGCAATGGTGTACCTTAGTGAAAGAGTTTTGGGATGCTGAAAAACAGGGCCATGTTAACCCCCATGAGGTAGAGGTTTTGGAATTTGTGCAACATCAGCAAGCCTGGCATGATGTAAGTTGGGGTGAAATAGGTTCCTTGAAGGAAGTGAAGTGTTTATTTCTAGGGACTGTGTTTGTATCCAGCAAGAGTCGGTGGACGTTGTCTTTTACTGGTCTCACACTAGGTGATACCTTGAACACGTGCACTGACTGCCGCCAGGTACATTTAAGAAAATAAGGTTTTGTCTCCTCTTTATGAACTACATGCAAAGTGTGTGAATGGACCGTGGGGGGATCATCTGATTCCCATGACCATGTGTGCCAAGGACACACCCATATTTGTAATTTTAATATCTCTGTACATGAACCTTTTGTATGCCATTAACCCTCAAGATCTTTTATGTATAATCCTGAGTTACCCACCCCAGGTTTTGCAAAATTATACAGGGGTTGGGGAAGTCTTGTTTCAGGGTAGAGCAGGGCAAGTAATGCCTCTCAGCTGCTTCTCGGCAAAAAGTAACAGGCACCAAAGAAGTTATACCACCATAGAAAAGGAGGCTCTTGCTTTAGAGTTGGCAGTGCAACATTTTAAGGGGTATATATCATCATCAGTTCACCCTATAACTGTGTATAGTGACCATAATCCTTTACGTTTCCTTCACTTAATGAGGAACCACAATCAGAGACTTACAAGGTGGGCCTTGTGAAGGGAGTGGAGAATGTGGTTGCTGATGCCTTGTCTCGTGTTTAAAGTGCACGATGTAGTGTATAGATCACTTATCTATTCTTATTTTGCAGTGATTTGCGGTAGACGAGTAGATGGAACCTTAGACCACCCAAAGGAGAAGGGCAGTGTGAGCTGGAGCAGGAGGTATCAGGATTCCTTAGTGTGTGTGTGTGTTTTGGGGGTAGTCACATCAAGTGCCATGCCTAGGTAAGGTATGCTACATTTTTTAGGTGTTGGCTGGAATGCGCCTCGCCTCTGTTTTATGTTGGTATAGGGACTGTTGGACCTAACGTTTTAGTGAATGTGGGGCTGGCGGTGATGCCCTCCACTGTTTGGGTCATGTCTCGTGATCCGAGGTGTTTTGGTTCTCCAGGACTCTTTTCAATTTTCCCTTTTTGGATCACTGCTGGGGTGACTCCAGGGTCCTTGGAATGACATGTAGGTGTCGGCTTAGGAGGTCCACCTTTTGGGGGTCTTCAGTGATGACTCCAGGGTTTTACGGCCACAGTCCCACCAACAAGATTTATGTGACTATCCTCCCATTGTATTTGGGGCCTGATATTTTTTCCCCATCCTGTGCTCTCCTGATTCTCGCAGAGGTGTGTCATGGGGAACCAGTTTTGTTTACTAAAGATTGCTGTGAGATGGGAGTGATAATGCGATGTTGCTTTCTAAGTAGATTTTAACATGTAAAATCTGTTTTTCTTTTCTTTGAACTACTCCTGGAAAATGTACTTATTGTTTACAAATTTTTTTTGGTGGCACATACAATTTGGTCTGCCTTGCAACATACTGAACTCTGGTGTTACTTCATAAAACGGCATTCCTCAGGGGCACTTTTGTACAATGTTAGCTTGCTCGTTTATAAGTTTGCTTGATGTAATTTAGGTAAAATGCATCAACGCCAGTGCCTGGCCAGTGCTGTGTTGTGATGGTGCCTTTTCCTAACACAATTGTCTAAGAGTGAGACTGTGGGCTCGTTTGGCATAGAACTTGATCGCTTTTATGTTCCGTGAGTTTCACATGTCTGCAATCTAGTACCTCGGGTTGTTAATATTGCATTTTTGTAGTACTAAAAGACCGTGATTGTAGGGTGGTCATTCCCCAGTTACTTTTTGGGCTCGTTGCCTAAGCCCTTTAAGGGGGGTTTAAATTTTTTTTTTTTTTTCCTCTTGCCTAGCGGTTTTCCCCGTAGGGACCCTGCTAGCAAGGGCCCTTTGGTCGGGGGGTGGGTTTTAATGCAAGGTTCGCATGAAAATCATAATGTACATAAGTGGGGGAAGTGTGCCAAAAATAGTATGAATGTTATAACTGTAAAGAAAATTTTTTAATTTCTAATGTGCTTTTTTTTTGGGACTGTAAAGTAGGTTTTTAAAATATAAAATTTTAAAGAAATACTGCTAGGGGTTTTTTTTTTCCAACATGTTTGGGGACGCTTTGGGTTTTAACTGGGTTGGGGCAGTCACGTGGAATCAGCCCTGGGGTGGAGGCCCGCGGGCGGAGGTTTCTGTTTTATTTAAGCTAAGTTTGTATTGTGTACTTTCCCTTTTGGGTTTTGCTAACTCAGGGCCCTAGGGGTCTTTTTTTGGGCTTACCCGTATGCCCCACCTAGGCTTTTGACATGGGCCCGGGGCTGTAGGATGAGTGAGGAAATAAAAATGGGTAGGGAGTGGATAGAGACAGCCTGGCCTGACTAGGGCCCAGTGGTTTTTTTTTTTTGGGGGGCTGGACCTCCAGCCAAACTGTTTCTTGTGTACCCTCATTTTGGATTAAGGTGTTTCCCAGAATTGTAATAGTGTTTTTGGTTTTAAAAAAAAAGATATATTTTTTCCAAAATGGGTTTTTTTCCTAACCCCCTTTTTTTAACCAACCCAAATTTTAAAGGGAAAACAAAACGGGTTTTGGCGCTTTCTTTTTTTTGACGGGATAGCCCCGGGGGGGGCCCGTTTTAAAGGGTTGAGATGTGTGTAACTTTTAAATTTTGCCCTTAGACAAGGGTCAAGCCCCCACTATCCCACATTTTTTTGCATAACCCTTAAAAATATAAATTTTTCCCCCAGATTAAAGTGAGATAAAGGAAGAACGATGCAAAAGCTACTCTTTCAAAGGGTACCGTAAAAACCCGGGATTTGACCATAAAGGGACTCGCCTGGGACCGTCGGGAGATTTACTGTTGGCAAACTTTACACGACTACAATAGGTAGGGGACATCTGAGGACATTTTTGGCCAAAAATAGGGTTTCCCCAATTTTTTTTTAAGGTTTTTAAAAGATGCCCAGAAATGTCCGGCCCCTGGCAGGTCATGAGCCATTTTAAGAACATCTCTCTGCATTGACTTGGAACAAAAAAATGGAATAGTCCGTCTCATCTGAAATTTTAAATTTTAATACTGACTTGGGACAAGAAAATCTTTTTTTATATTCAAATTTATATGAAAAATTTTTCCCCTTTTGGGAAAACCCTTTATTTTGTTTTAAACGGCATTATGGAAATTCTAAGAAAGGGCAATTAAAGGGGTTTCAAATTGACAAAAGGGGTTCCCTTTGATATATCGGGAAAGGGCCCAAAGCAGGGGAAATCAAAGGGGTGGGCAGTAGAAGCCTGGGCTTTGGTGTGAGCCCTAGTCTTCACTTTTCATCTAACAAGTGAACTGGTGATCCTACTTCCTCGCTTTCGAGAGTAGAAAATCACTGGTTTTTAATCCACATGAACTCACGAGACATTGTCTCATCTGAATTTTTCCAGGGCTTCTCTGACCTACAGGAAGAGGATCTGAAACACTTATATCCATCTTTGGTGATGAAAGGTCAACCTAAGAAGGAAGAATGGCACCTTTTACATTACCTATTTGTACGGAGCAAGAAGTGATGGGAGCTAGTACGGCTTCAGACCAACCTGTGAACCATATAGACCTAATGTAACAACGGATGGTAGGAAAAGTGTCTGAAACCGGCCTAAGTAGTCTGAAAGTAATAGCAGAGGAATGAGTTTCTTTAAGATTAGGGAACATCTTATCAGAAATGACTATACATGTGCATCCAGTGTCTCGTAAAATGGTAGATACATTAAGTCCATTAACTGTTCCTGGACAGAAGGGTGCTTGGTCATTACAGTCTTTAAAACATTTTCCAACTTTTTGGACCTTCTTAGAAGGACAATCTGGACGTTTATGTCCCTTAATACCACACAAATGACAAACAGGAATAAAAGAAGTCACTTACTTTCCACTAGAGGCTTTGATTTCTTAAGGTCTGATGAATCCTTGCCCTTAGGGTTCGATCCCTTTAGGTCTTTATAGGAATTGTGAGCCTGCGGCCTCAGCAACTTCCTCAGCTTTAATCAGATTACGTTCTCTAATGAATGTTCTTATCTTGTGAGGAAGAGCTGTCAGGAACTGGTCAGCAACCACGAAGTCTCTAAGAGATTCATAACTGTGATCAGTTCCTGAACTCTCTATCCAAAAGTCGAACAAACGAAAGAGTGTTACCTGTAACTGATGAAAGTTCTGGCCAGGCTGTAAGGTGGCATACCTGAAATGTTTCCTGTAAGAATTAGTGTTTTTTTATATGCTTTAAGGATTGCCTTCTTTAGTGGGTTTTATAATTACAATATGATATCCTGTGACAAAGTTCATAGATATTCAAGCTGTACCAAAAATAACATTCCTAACCGGGTAGCTCGGGTGTCAGCAGGCCATTCACAGAGGGTACGGTATTTTCAAACCTATGATGTATGAAGTAATGTCTTCACCCTCTGTGAAGGGGGGAAAATTTTAGGTGTTGGAATATGTGCACTAGCGGGCATGATGTTCAATTACTCCTTCCTCTAATTGTTGTTGTGCAAGAGTTAACTTTTATTCTCTAATTCAAAGGCGAGATTTTCGAGCTCGTGATCCTTTTCTCTCTCTATTAACTCATGTTCTCTAGCTCTTTCCTCAACTCTCTACCTTTGCTCTTTCCTCAATTCTTTTAATTTAACTTGTCCTAACGTACTTTAGCTTGTTCCTCACGAAACTCTAGCTCTCTCCTCACGATCAAGTCTTTCATGCCTCTTTTTGTCTTCTCTCTCTCTTTCTAACTGTCTATCTTGCTTTTCTCTTTCAATTCGATCTCTCTCCTTTTTATTCTCTCTTTCTCTTTCTAACTGTCTTTCTTGATTCTCTCTCTCTATTTTTCCCTCTCTCCTTATTCTCTTCTCTTTCGATTCTCTCTCTCTTTTTCAAGTCTTTCCTGGATCTTAGCACTAATGAAAGATTCTAAATTTTTCCCTGTTATTCCTAACTTACTTCCAGCATTCACCCAAAAACTGGTATTCCTCCATACTTGCAAGAATAACTTAAACTATCAGGGGAAATGAAACGGGTATTAAAGAAAACGGAGGATTCAATTTCTGCTCCACTTAAACTGTAAATAAACCAGAGGGCTCAATCCCTGCTTCAATTAAACAATGTATTAATGAAAACGAAGGGTTCTATGCCAGCTCCAAGCAAACAGTAAGTAGAATGGGGTCACTTGACCATTCAATCTTCTCACCCACAAATCAAGTGTCCTACGACAGTTCCCTTGATAAAATAAAGAGCTCAATGAAACAAATTGTCACTGGAAAATCTCGGGTCCCTGAAGTTTAATCCTCCAAAGTGTTTCAAGCTCGGAAAAAAAAGTGGCAGAATTAAATATTGTATCCTGCTTGACTTGACTTACAATAAATTGAGACTATAACAATCACCAAATCTTTTAAATACCTGTACTGTAGTCCTACCATAGAGAATGAATACTCATGGCTGGTGGTAACTGTCTGTGGTATGCGGCGTTGAAGTTCCAATGGTAGATTCGAGATGGAGTTGAATCTTGATTCAGTCGAGTTGATCCTGGCAAGGTCGCCACTTGTGAAGGCTTACTCAGCCCTGTAACAACTTCAGTCAGTATTACCAAGGCTGGATCCTCCTCAGGAAAATTAATGAATAGAAAAAGAAATAATAACAGACAATGATAAACACTTTATCATTTAGAAATGAAAAATGTAAAACAATGAAACATGAATGGGTATCCTAATTGAAAGAAAAATGAAAAATGAAATGAAAAAAATTACATTTGAACTCAACGCTAATATAGGTATATCGTGGTAATGGGGAGCCAGCTTTGGTAATACTGTCTGAAGTTGTTACAGGGCTGAGTAAGCCTTCACACGTGGGGTTGGCGCCCCCACACAAGCCGTATCCTTCTCCGTGCAACAAAGGCACCAAAATCCTAGTAATACCTCTGATCCCACTGTTTTAGATAATATTACTCTGAATAGATGACTAGCGTCAGAAAGTGTATCTGACGAAAAGATTCGTTCAGCGATGAGTCCTTACTTATCGAGAGGCAAAGTAGGACTTGACGAATCACATCTTAGATAATTACTTTCAGAGACATTGGCAGTTATCTCACGTTACTGAGAGAAGATGTACTGCCCATAACTGATGATACCTATTGCAAGATAGATGTATTGTTAGAAGCCTATGGTGGGGCTGTTATAAAAGTACCTCTGCGCAAAGTTTAAAAATTGAAACAAGCATTATACTGGTTATATTTTCAGTGGGTAAAATCCATGATGTATTTCCCCTCAGGTCATGGACTTGTTGATTGGGAGCGATAACCTTCATGCTGGTATAAAGTAAGAACCACTTGTGATTGATAATACCACTGATGATAATTATGCCATTGAAGCTTGTAGAGAGAAACCTATTTTATTTCCTTTCAGCGCAATTACTAAGCTATGTCAAAGATAAAACAACCATCCTTGTCTCCTGTTGAGTTAGTGGATGACAATGATTGGGGGTTTAATATGTTGTTTAGTGACGCTCTGCGCCCAGGATCATTAACACTGACTCCCCCCTGTCATCAACCTAGTCAGGACACAACTGACATTAAATTTCTAACTCATGATGATTTAATCAAGGGGTCAGTTTTTTTGATCAGTCACTGGAAAAACTGAGAGATATAGCAGTTAGTGAAAAGTGAAGCAAAGGATCTCGATAATTGTTACTATTATAGTAACGGTGTACGATGGAGAAAAATATAAAGTTGTCACCTGATAGCGTTTCCACCAAAGTCAAGCATCTCGTAGTGTTACCAGTTACATTTCGTGTATAAACCATTGATTTTGCTCACAATAGCCCCATAGGAGGACATTTAGGTGTCAAGAAGACACTCAGTAAACTGGCAAAACATTTTACTTGGCCAAAAATGAAAGAAACAGTAGCTGATCATGTGCGACGTTGCCACGTGTGTCAAGTGACAAGCAAGCCAGCACACACACCTCCACCTGCACCTCTCATTTCTATCACCGTGGATGGTGAACCATTCTCACGTCTTATTATTGATTGTGTTGGCCCTTTGCCTAGAACCAAACTGGGAAACCGATACTTATTTACTATTATGGTCGCTGCAATACTTATTTACTATTATGGACGCTGCAACACGCTATTCCGAAGCGTTTCCTATGAGAAAAGTTAATGCTCATGCTGTTGTGAGAGCACTGGTGAAATTTTTCTCCCAGGTTGGATTGCCTCGAGAAATACAGTCAGATCAGGGATCTAACTTCACTTCTAAGATCTTTCGAGAAGCCTTATCCCACCTAGGAATAAAGTCTGTACTTTCAACCAGTTATCATCCACAGTCACAAGGTGCTCTAGAGAGATTTCATCAGACACTGAAGTCCATGATGAGAGCTTATTGTGAGCATTTTTCTAGAGACTGGGATGAGGGTATACCTTTTCTTCTGTTCGCTATGAGAGAAAGTGAGCAAGAAAGTCTCGGGTTTAGTCCGTTTGAGATTTTTATTTATATTTTATTTAAAAACAGTACAGCAGTACATAATTCCAGAATATAAATAGACATGAAAATAACAACATATAATTCTCAGATCCGATGGCTCTATAACCTCACTGAAAAAAAAATGGCAGTACTGAAAAGCTTACAACAAAACGTCTCAAAACAACTACCAGCAACAGAGTACTAACCTATCTTATATAACTTTAAAACAACATTGACATACTCATATTAGGAATGTACTGGACCTTAACATTTAGCAAAGGTTCAGAACGATATTTAAAGAGTAACACAAAAGAATAAACTGATTTCATGTATGCATACATGTACACAAACAAAACAGTATATAAAAATATTGTAATCTACAAAAATCTAACACATATCATGACCCCATAACCGCTAATAAATATAACCAATTACATATACCATTAAAAGCATATGACTCAAGAATATGGGTCATGACAAGATAGGAATATCTTCGGGGTTGCACTTTCATTCATTACACAAAAGTAGAGATTCTGCTTTTGACTCTCGCCCTGGCAGGTCATAGCAGTTCTCCTTACTTACTCTGTCTCCCTACGATCCCCGTTGGGGAGGGGAACCTTTACCAGCGTCGTCTTCGCCTTAACTTGCACGATGAGCTACGCAAATCGTGTAAAGATCAAGCCAAAAAGTGGTACCGTTGCCACTGTTGTGCAGAAAGAATTGCAAGTGAAATTCAATGCTATTTTGCCACTGAAAGAAGCATTCATTGTTGTATGTCACGATGATGCTGAAGCAGAGAAGTTACTCACCACAGAAGCCACCACTACTCTTACTGCTCAAGGATTTACTGTTACATCCTCTCCTGCCCTCAGGGCAAGAAAATCAGTATTCCTAAAAAAAGCTGGACAAGATTCTGACTTCTCAATCAATTACTGAACTCAAGTCATCCATTGAAACGCAAAATACTTGGGCTACTGTTGATAGCATTACCAAAATCCCGAATGCATCGTCTATGCTCAAGGTCACCTTCACCGACGTGAACATGGCTGCCACTGCTCTGAACGAAGGTCTTGCTATTTACTACTACTATATCAGTCCCACCTACATCCAACATTGCTGGAACTGCTATTCTTATCTTCACACCACCAAAGCATGTCCAATAAAAGACAAGAAGTTCTGTACTACATGTGGTAGTGAGGGACACACCTTCAGTTCCTGTACCGCTGCTGCTCAAACACAACCAGCGTGTTTCAACTGCAAAAGTAATGATCATCATACATTGGCAGCAAAATGTCCTACAAGAAAGGATATTATGAAGAAACAACAAGATGCAACAAAGAAAAAATCTACCAACAACACACCAACGTATGCCGCAATTGCAAAGTTGCAATCAGACACTACGAAATTACTTCAAGCATCTCAACCCGCCTCCACCACCATCACTCCTCCAACATGTGACGTAACGAAGATCCACTATTGTCTACTATACGCTCACATGCAGAATATGGCTGTACCTGGATCTTTTAACTCTACCAACAACGAGTTGTTTGCATTGAATAACAAGCCATCATTCACATTTCCAGCATCGCCACCTTCTGAAGAAATTCTCATATTCACCAAAGACTTAGTCACAACCTCGGATGTAGCAGATCCAACACCACCATCAACTAGTGACGTCACTCCAACAACGTCCAATGAGAAGCCTTCACCGCCACCACTCCTCATTGAAACCGACCAATCAGAAGCCTTGTCACAAGAAACATCTTCCTATTCGTCTACTGAAGATGACAACGAATATTCACTTCCTCCTTCAACAATACCTATCAAGAAAGCAAAAATAGCAAAAAATCAGCATCTCACAACTCTCGACATGATAAACTGAATGTATAGGAGCCTATGAACCAAGTGAGAGAGTAATTGTGGTAGGGGACCTGAATGCTAAAGTAGGAGAAACTTTTAGAGAGGGTGAGGTAGGTAAGTTTGGGGTACCAGGTGTAAATGATAATGGGAGCCCTTTGATTGAACTTTGTATAGAAAGGGGTTTAGTTATAGGTAATACATATTTTAAGAAAAAGAGGATAAATAAGTATACAAGATATGATGTAGGGCGAAATGACAGTAGTTTGTTGGATTATGTATTGGTAGATAAAAGACTGTTGAGTAGACTTCAGGATGTACATGTTTATAGAGGGGCCACAGATATATAAGATCACTTTCTAGTTGTAGCTACACTGAGAGTAAAAGGTAGATGGGATACAAGGAGAATAGAAGCATCAGGGAAGAGAGAGGTGAAGGTTTATATACTAAAAGAGGAGGCAGTTAGGGTGAGATATAAACAGCTATTGGAGGATAGATGGGCTAATGAGAGCATAGGCAATGGGGTCGAAGAAGTATGGGGTAGGTTTAAAAATGTAATGTTAGAGTGTTCAGCAGAAGTTTGTGATTACAGGAAAGTGGGTGCGGGAGGAAAGAGGAGCGATTGGTGGAATGATAATGTAAAGAGAGTAGTAAGGGAGAAAAAGTTGGCATATGAGAAGTTTTTACAAAGTAGAAGTGATGCAAGGAGGTAAGAGTATATGGAGAGTGGTGAAGCAATGTAAAAAGAGAGCAAATGAGAGAGTGGGTGAGATGTTATCAACAAATTTTGTTGAAAATAAAAAAAAGTTTTGGAGTGAGATTAACAAGTTAAGGAAGCCTAGAGAACAAATGGATTTGTCAGTTAAAAATAGGAGAGGAGAGTTATTAAATGGAGAGTTAAAGGTATTGGGAAGATGGAGGGAATATTTTGAGGAATTGTTAAGTGTTGATGAAGATAGGGAAGCTGTGATTTCGTGTATAGGGCAAGGAGGAATAACATCTTGTAGGAGTGAGGAAGAGCCAGTTGTGAGTGTGGGGGAAGTTCGTGAGGCAGTAGGTAAAATGAAAGGGGGTAAGGCAGCCGGGATTGATGGGATAAAGATAGAAGTGTTAAAAGCAGGTGGGGATATAGTTTTGGAGTGGTTGGTGCAATTATTTAATAAATGTATGGATGAGGGTAAGGTACCTAGGATTGGCAGAGAGCATGCATAGTTCCTTTGTATAAAGGCAAAGGGGACAAAATAGAGTGCAAAAATTATAGGGGGATAAGTCTGTTGAGTATACCTGGTAAAGTGTATGGTAGAGTTATTATTGAAAGAATTAAGAGTAAGACGGAGAATAGGATAGCAGATGAACAAGGAGGCTTTAGGAAAGGTAGGGGGTGTGTGGACCAGGTGTTTACAGTGAAACATATAAGTGAACAGTATTTAGATAAGGCTAAAGAGGTCTTTGTGGCATTTATGGATTTGGAAAAGGCGTATGACAGGGTGGATAGGGGGGCAATGTGGCAGATGTTGCAGGTGTATGGTATAGGAGGTAGGTTACTGAAAGCAGTGAAGAGTTTTTACGATGATAGTGAGGCTCAAGTTATGTAGGAAAGAGGGAAATTATTTCCCAGTAAAAGTAGGCCTTAGACAAGGATGTGTGATGTCACCGTGGTTGTTTAATATATTTATAGATGGGGTTGTAAGAGAAATGCGAGGGTCTTGGCAAGAGGCGTGGAGTTAAAAGATAAAGAATCACACATAAAGTGGGAGTTATCACAGTTGCTCTTTGCTGATGACACTGTGCTCTTGAGAGATTCTGAAGAGAAGTTGCAGAGATTGGTGGATGAATTTGGTAGGGTATGCAAAAGAAGAAAATTAAAAGTGAATACAGGAAAGAGTAAGGTTATGAGGATAACTAAAAGATTAGGTGATGAAAGATTGGATATCAGATTGGAGGGAGAGAGTATGAAGGAGGTGAATGTATTCAGATATTTGGGAGTGGATGGGTCTATGAAAGATGAGGTGAATCATAGAATTGATGAGGGGAAAAGGGTGAGTGGTGCACTTAGGAGTCTTTGGAGACAAAGAACTTTGTCCTTGGAAACAAAGAGGGGAATGTATGAGAGTATAGTTTTACCAACGCTCTTATATGGGTGTGAAGCATGGGTGATGAATGTTGCAGCGAGGAGAAGGCTGGAGGCAGTAGATGTCATGTCTGAGGACAATGTGCGGTGTGAATATAATGCAGAGAATTCGTAGTTTGGAAGTTAGGAGGAGGTGCGGATTACCAAAACTGTTGTCCAGAGGCTGAGGAAGGGTTGTTGAGGTGGTTCGGACATGTAGAGAGAATGGAGCGAAACAGAATGACTTCAAGAGTGTATCAGTCTGTAGTGGAAGGAAGTCGGGGTAGGGGTCGGCCTAGGAAAGGTTGGAGGGAGGGGGTAAAGGAGGTTTTGTGTGTGGAGGGGCTTGGACTTCCAACAGGCATGCGTGAGCGTGTTTGATAGGAGTGAATGGAGACAAATGTTTTTAATACTTGACATGCTGTTGGAGTGTGAGTAAAGTAACATTTATGAAGGGGTTCAGGGAAACCGGCAGGCCGGACTTGAGTCCTGGAGATGGGAAGTACAGTGCCTGCACTCTGAAGGAGGGGTGTTAATGTTGCAGTTTAAAAACTGTAGTGTAAAGCACCCTTCTGGCAAGACAGTGATGGAGTGAATGATGGTGAAAGTTTTTCTTTTTCGGGCCACCCTGCTTTGGTGGGAATCGGCCAGTGTGATAATAAAATAAAAAATAATAAAATAATAAATTAAAAAATATACTTCATGGACTGGAATCAACTTCTACACTACAGAAAAATATCATCAAGACATGCCGCTTCATGAGCTTTATTCTCACCTCATCGAAAAGACAGTCAAGTATACCATCGATTCTTCCTGCTAAGCTGGAACTCTTCGTACAATTGAACTTTCTACTATTCTAAGGGCCATTGTAGACCAACTAGAAGATTCCAGCCAAAAACACTTGCTGACAGGTATTAATTTGCTCCCTCTACAACGTTTTAAACGTCTTGAAAACAGAACTGAATCGTAAAACAACGCCATGACTCCAGTTAACCACCAAACCTCTATGAACTGACCAATCAACGATGAGCTCCTTCCATGTCGCCTGTAGCCGCCTATCATCATTCAAGTTGCAGTAATCATCCATCCAGCAAGATGCAGCCAGTACATGCTGAGTTCCTGTTGCCTTCTGCATCGTCTTCGTCAGTATTCCTGAAATACATCTCCATCTACGACTCCAGTACTTCGGTACCACATGTCCCAAAGTGGTTGGGCCACTTGCCTTGATTCCTCCTCTTCCCCTCCTTCCCATCCTTTTCCAGTTATTTCCATCCTTCCTTATCCTTCTTCCTTCCCATCTTACGACAGCTCTCGTCGTCCTCGATTCGATTCGACACAAAAGTAACAATAAGTATCAGCGAGCTCTCAAAACTCCGCAACCACACATCCATGACAACCAGAAAACACAATCCATGCCAACATTCACCACACTCTCATCCCCCCCACCCCCAAGGAGACGAGCCCGCTATTACCCACTGACTTACACTCAACCAAATTAAATCCCATAAATAAAAAGCAACCTTACCCTTCGCATATTCATATTCATTCACAGATTCACGAGGATTTCTAACGTTAGCCTCCTATTTCCTTCCGAAAATACCTGATCCCACCTCTTCCCGTGCAACTCCCGGTTACGACACATCGTACGATAAAACGTTTTCGCAAGAGCGCGCCTTCGCACCTCACTAACTCCTTTCCCCCTCATCACCCACGATATGTAGATATAATCCACCATGACGTAATCTAAAGCTCTTATAACTTCCTCTTCTAAACCACCCATGTTTAGACTTAAAGCTCGCAGAACCGCCACCCCACTCCCTCCCACCCTCTGAACCAACCTACCTAACCAACCCCCGACGTCTTCTAACCCTTCACAAAAGTAAACAACATGGAATGCCGTGTCGTCCCCTCCACAAAAACCACACCCCCCTCCTCTACTACTCTCCTGGTTCTCAGTATGGCTCATGACGGCAAGATATCATGCAAAAAACGAAACATAACACCACACATCCTTGGCAATAATTTCAGCTTGCTAAATCTATACCAAATGTTTCTCCACGAGTACATAGGGAACAGACTCTCAACATGGGCAACGCACTTACCCTCCAGTAACCTACACAAAACCAGTATTCGAATGTTTCTCCGTTCCCTAACCAACAACAAGGCCCGTAGAACAATTTCACATTCCCTCAGTTCAACGCCTCCATACCACTACTTCAACCTCATATATACCTGTTCTATATTTCCCGCCATCACGCCCACATGCAATACCTCCCATTTAAGAAACACGCATTTTGCCCTCCGTCTTAGATCCATCAATCCCAACCCACCCTGGCTCACCGGTAACATAACAACCTCTCTTCTTAACCAATCACAACTTGATCCCCACAAAAATTTAAACACCCTTCTCAAAATTCCCGCAATCGCTGTCCCTGTAATCGGGAACACAGCTGCAAACCAAACCTTACTATACAATAAAACATTTACGACAATCACACGTTGGGCCAGAGTGAAATGCTGGGCCTCAAAACACCCAGACGTCCCACGATCCTTCCTAACAACTTATCCAAGTTTTTCTCACGCGCCACATCCATGTCATCCCTGTATATAATACCACAAATCTTTAGCGACACCGCACACTTTTTAACAACATTACAACTCACCATACCCACCCTTTCCAAGTGCCCAACCCCATGATCATTGACTTCTCACTGTTTACCTTCATACACGTGGCACGTTCAAACACTTGCACAACATCTTCCAACACTTTCATAGACATCCTTTCATGAACCAGAACCTATTAATCCCGGCAAAAGCGTCCCTCCTCTCAACCCCACCCTCACCCCGGGTACTGACAGTATGTTCAACCATTCTATAAAAGGGGTCCTGTAAACATAAGATCTGTGACATGGGACACCCCTGCCTAAGACCTCTACCCATCGCAAATTCCCTCCCCATACACCCATTTATTTGTACCCTCATTTCTGCTCCCCTATACAGCGTATTTACCCAATCAACTATTTCTTCCCCATAACCTTGTTTCCTAAGTATAACCTGCAGTGCACGCCTTTCCACTCTATCATAGGCTGCCTGCCAGTCCAAAGCCAGTAAAGCCGCCCACTCCCCCCCCCCCACCCTTTGTCTCCACAAAACGTCTCAGAATCCTGTGTCCTTCAATCATCGACATTCCGGGCAGCCCAAACTGCGATTGCGAAACGACCCTCCCCACTACTGCATTTAACCCTATTACCTAAATTTTTTGCCAAAACCTTATAGTCCGCACATAGCAACAATATTGCCCGATACTCCCGAAGGGTGAGCTGCCCCTTACCTTTCGGGACCAACACCACAACTGCCGTAGTCTGCTTATCTCCCAACTTACCCTTCTCCTTCATACAATTAAATAACCTAACCATGAAATTTCCTATCAACGCCTAATGCTGTAAATAAAATTCCACCGGTAGACCATCAATACCCGAGGCTTTTCCCTTCCTCATGCCCTGTAAAGTAATCTCTATTTCCTCTGCAGTAATAACTCCACCCAAAGCCGTCCTATCACTATTGCTTAAATTGCACTTTGCATATATACACACTCTCTCTAACTCTACATCATCCACACCCCACACTTGTCCAGTGCTTTTCATACCACATATCCGCCCTACTCTACAGATCCCCATCGTCTCATTTACCACTAATCTCGGGATAGCCGTCAGCACCTGCCTTTGCTTTTGATGGCGCAACACACACGCTGACGGCTTGTCTCCCCACAAAACTTCTTCTAAACCCTGCTTGCACTCTTACCACTTGAAACCGATCATTTTTCAATGCTCACAATCTCCCTTTTATGTCTACTATTTCGTCCATGGAAAAAACACCACCAACCATCCCCTGCCCATAACAACCTCTTAATCGATCCTCTAAATAATTCAAAAGCCCATATTTTAAATTGTTTATACGTTTACCCTCCCTCACATAATGCTGTCTTATCCTTTCTTTAGCCACATAATCCCACCATGTTACAATGTCATCCACCTCCTGAGCTGCCTTGTAAAGCTCCTTCCATAGAATAGAAAAACCTTCCAATTCTTCTTCATCACTCAACACACTAATGTTCAATTTCAAAGTCCTATGTATTTCCGCCAGCTCGTCCCACCCTACTTCCACCACTACAGCCCGATGATCTGACATTAAAAGATTTCACAACAACCCCTTGAGAAAGATACACTCTGTCTAACCTCGCTGCGTATTCCCTCCTAACAAAAGTATGTTCTGTTCCCCCCCCCCCAAACGCATCACGTAACCTAACGTCCCTCATCAAATCCCTGAGAGTTACAGACATATGTCCTGCCACTTTTTGTTCTACGTCAGCCGCCCTAATAATACAGTTCTAGTCACCCCTCACTATTGCTACTTCCGGAAGTGCACGCAAAAAATAGACAGGATCATCGGACACAAAATCCTTCCTTACCTGCATGCTAATCTCCGCAGGCGCATACACACTACAAAAGATACACACTTACTCATCCACAACCCATCCACACGCAACATCCTCCCCCTCCCCCCCC
>NC_069462.1:3990550-4010080 GCF_026875155.1 Cherax quadricarinatus | reverse complement strand
CATCTGCTTATCTCCCAACTTACCCATCTCCTTCATACAATTAAATAACCTAACCAGAAATTTCCTATCAACGCCTAATGCTGTAAATAAATTCCACCGGTAGAACCATCAATACCCGAGGCTTTTCCCTTCCTCAGGGCCCTGTAAAGTAATCTCATTTCCTCTGCAGTAATAACTCCACCCAAAGCCGTCCTATCACTATTGCTTAAATTGCACTTTGCTAAATACACACTCTTTTCTAACTCAAACATCATCCACCCCCCCAAAACTTGTCCAGTGCTTTTCATCCCACATATCCGCCCACTCTAAAGATCCCCATCGTCTCATTTACCACTAATCCGGGATAGCCGTCAGCACCTGCCTTTGCTTTTGATGGCGCAATACACACGCTGACGGCTTGTCTCCCCACAAAACTTCTTCTAAACCCTGCTTGCACTCTTACCACTTGAAACCGATCATTTTTCAATGCTCACAATCTCCCTTTTATGTCTACTATTTCGTCCAGGGAAAAAAACACCACCAACCATCCCCTGCCCATAACAACCTCTTTAATCGATCCTCTAAATAATTCAAAAGCCCATATTTTAAATTGTTTATACTTTCCCCCTCCCTCACATAATGTCTTATCCTTTCTTTAGCCACATAATCCCACCATGTTACAATGTCATCCACCTCCTGAGCTGCCTTGTAAAGCCCCTTTCCATAGAATAGAAAAACCTTCCAATTCTTCTTCATCACCCCAAACACACTAATGTTCAATTTCAAAGTCCTATGTTTTTCCGCCAGCTCGTCCCACCCTACTTCCCCACCACTACAGCCGATGATCTGACATTAAAAAGATTTCACAACAACCCCTTGAGAAAGATACACTCTGTCTAACCTCGCTGCGTATTCCCTCCTAACAAAAGTATGTTCTGTTCCCCCCCCCCCCCCAAACGCATCACGTAACCTAACGTCCCTCACAAATCCCTGAGAGTTACAGACATATGTCCTGCCACTTTTTGTTCTACGTCAGCCGCCCTAATAATACAGTTCTAGTCACCCCTCACTATTGCTACTCCGGGAAATGCACGCAAAAAATAGACAGGATCATCGGACACAAAATCCTTCCTTACCTGCATGCTAATCTCCGCAGGCGCATACACACACAAAAGATACACACTTACTCATCCACAACCCATCCACACGAACATCCTCCCCCCTCCCCCGCCCCCCTCCCCCCCCCCCCTCCCCCCCCCCCCTCCCCCCTCCCCCCTCACTTCTCCTGCAAAATAAACGGGCTCGTCTCCTTTAATTAAAATACCACACCACCTTTTAAACGGGTAGTTGGCAGGGTCGTTACTTGATAACCTGCTACCTCTAACACCTTACCCTCCTTGAAATTATGTTCCTGGAGGAACACAACATCCGCTCTATATTTATTAAGAAACATACACAACCATTCTCCCCATAAATTTTGCTACATAATCCATTAACATTAACATCATACACCGAAGGTCTTTTAAATTTTCCACCCCTGCCTCTTCTCCTCACTTTTTTCACCACTAGAATTAGTATTTCTGTATGTTATCTGCGCAGTACCTTCTTTCCCCCCTCCCTTCTTCCGATGTCTCTTATCATGATCTCCCCCATCACCACCTCTTCCCTCTCCGACCACCCCAGTCTGCTTCCCAGGCCTCTCTGCTGGCGTCAGTACATCATCCGAGTCTGACGTAGCTGCCCGTTTCCTTGTTACAATCATGTCCCCCGTAACATGGTCTGGGGAAGCCTCACGGTGAACCTCAACATCCACCTTACAATGATTTATTAATTCCACTGACTTCTCAGTCACATCATCATTCCCCAAACTCTCATATCGTTGACAAGCTGGAAGCGTTAACTCTCCAGCTACTTCTTGCTCAGATGTAACGTTCTCCTCAGGCGGTGTCAAGGTCTTCAAAACTTCCTCCAATTCTTCTTGTATATCCAACACTTCCTCCTGTTGTATTATCCCTGCTGAAGTCACTGGAGGAGACTCTGGGGAAGGGAACTGAGGGGAAGACTCACCCCCAGTCCCAAAAGCTTGCTCCACCATCTCACTTCACAAACGACCACGCCCTCCCCCAGGTGATTAATCCTCACCTGTCGCCTGTAAGACAGGGGCTGCGTCTTCTACCACATGTTCAGGTAAGCGTCTTTTCTTCACACATGTTGCAGCTATGTGGTCATACTCACCACATAGGCGACACGTACGCCTTTGCCCGGGATTACTGAAGATAAACGTAGGACGGTATGGGATGCCTCAGTGTCATTTTAAGGTTAAAAGTACCTTCTGGCAAACCTGCGTAGGCGCCAGCTACCCACATACCATGCTGGGCAAAATGAACAGTCCCATATTTCTCGAAGACGTTTCTGATATCAGCTTCATCTGCCTCAAAGGGAATGCTACGTAACTTTATCCAGGTATAATGCCTGGATATATCACTTAACCTCACACGTACAGCAGGTGTAACATCAAGACTCACATCCTGAAAACGATTAACCAACGATTCATATACCGTTGCATAGAGCAGTTTCACGAAGATTCTATGCGCTCCATTTAAAGCCACTCCATATAATTCTCCATCTTGAATCCCATACGTCTCTCTGATGATCTTAGGTAAGAGAACCTGAGCTGAACTAGGCGAAATCGTCCCCCGAAGAAGCTCATACCAATAGTATTAATCCGGTGTTTATGACAAACCGCCATGTTGACAGCAGTAATTGTCCTGAGGTGTTAACAGAGGCGCGACAGCACCACCTTACACCACTGCACCCAGGCAACAATCTGTTTGAGTTAATATTTGGACACCAAGCGCGTGGTCCTCTCGCAGTGTTAAAAGACGTGTGGACAGGAAAATCAAATCCATCATTGAGCACTTCACCTTCATTAATGCAGCAACATTTGACAGCTGCTAGAGAGCTAGCTTTGAAAAACCTAGTTTCAGCCCAAGCTAGGATGAAGCAACATTATGACAAGCGTGCTGTCTCTCGCTCTTTTAAAGCAGGAGATAAGGTGATGGCTCAGAAATTAGTACCAAGTCATGCTCTACAAGCCAGGTATGATGGTCCCCTGGAAGTAGTGAAAAAGCTTAGCGACGTAAATTATTTAGTACGTACTCCTGGGAAGAAGAAATCCAATCACGTGTACCATGTTAACCAGCTTAAGACATACTACGCTAGTCCTCTACCTACTACATCTATTCTTCCTAGGACAGAGGAAGAAAATGTCAGTCTGCCTGACATCTCTAGAGGTATAGAGGTGCGTTTAGAAAGTTCAGTGACTCTTCTATCACTCGACAATTTTCTTAGTAACCTTGGGATTGATAAAGCTGGTGATATTAAAAACATGATTTTGCAATGTGGCATGTAAAGAATACGTAACCTTTATTCGGCGCATGTACACACCCTCATTCACAGGCTATCTCTCCCAACCAGCGAACCAGGTGACTGAGGATTGACGATGGGGCCCCGTCGTTCAACCAGGAACCAGGTTCCAGCCAATAAGAAGATGGTTTTGGCCATCGCAGAGGTTATGTGGGGTACCACTCTCCTGTCTGCCCTTGTCATTCCCATTCTAGAGCTGGTTGAAACACGGTCTGCTCTCTAGTGGCTTCTATTCTGCCTTGCTTACCGTGGAGTGCACTAATACCTATCGCTGTACATAGTGTATATAGTGCACATACTTCTGTTCTAAATTGATGAAGGATAATATAAGTCAAAAATTTTCTGCTGTGTTTATTTTGCTCCCTTTACACCCAGGATAAGAGGCCATTTGGACTCCTGGGTTGTAATATGGGTAGCCTGTCCGAGAGCTGGAGCTGGACTTACAGAAAGGGTTGAGCCTAGGGTGAAGTTGGAAACAGGAACATTGTGTAGCTTGCTGTCTGGCATTGCATTAGCTTTGCCAACGCTTTATAAACTTTGCGTGTCAGCTTTGCAATGTTCAGCCTTGCTATTGTGTGATTGTTTAACAGCTCGCTACTAGCTTGTTCGGTGTGAAGATTTTGCAGTCAGCTTTGCTATTGTGTATCCACCTTGTGTGCGTATTCTGCAATCGTACTGTGCATAGCTAAGCGTGTTTTGCAAATAACGTGTTACGTTGGGGTATTCTGCAATCGTACTGTGCATAGCAAATAACTTATACATTGGGGTATGCCACCTAGAAGAGTCAGACGTCTGGTGTTGACATATACTTTGTTTAACCTTCCTAAATTTTCCCTACAGCGTTGTTGGCAAATTGCTCGTTCCATTGGCATTGATTACGAATGCACTCTCACAGCGCGCAACTGCGTTCACTGATCACCGACAAACTTCGAGAAGAAGAGATGGCACATCAGACTCCTCCCTCTACGGGAGCTAGGCATAAAACTATGTTCTCGCAGGAGGAAGATGATACACCAACGGAGCAAAATCGTCAGTTTAGTGCAGCAGGGTTGTCTCAAGGTGAATCAGCGGCGTTGGCACTTGAGCAGGCAAAAATCAATCTTGAGCAGACTAGGGAACAGAGAGCATTTGCAAAAGAAGAATTTGAAGGGAAAAAGAAAAAAGGGCATTTTTTCCGCATCTTGAAAATGATTTTATGTACGGGAAGCAGTACACTTGCCCCCTCTTAAATGGGGCCGAACCAGAACAATTTTTTGAAAGACAGAAGAACAAATGGAGTGGACAAATCCTGAGACGCCCCCTTTTTTTTGGATTTAATTACCTGTGCCCCTGTATGAAATTGCAGGACGAACCCCACATCTTTGAGCGGTAAAAAACCTGCTTTTCGTCATCGGATATAATACTCAGGGTATACGTGAAGAACTAGCCAGGGGTCGAAACCCAAACACCTCGACCCCCCCCCCCATCATAGCAACGGCTACGATTTCAACAACACAGTGTCACCAACACCAGACAAACCCCTATAATTTTTAGCTTTGAATTCATTTAAATTTAATTTTTCATTTTTCATTTTCTTTAATGAGTTTAAATTTCTATTTAAGTGTTTTATATTTTATTTTCTATATAAAAAAAAGAGTTTATTTGTCTGTTATTTTTCTTTTTCTTTCTTTAATTTTCCAAGGACGAGCCAGCCTGAGAAATACTGCGAAGTTGTTACAGGGCTGAGTAAGCCTTCACAAGTGGCGCCCTTTGCCAGGATAAACTCCACGAATCAAGATTCAACCCACCCGAATCTCCCCACTGGAACTTAAAAACGCTGCTACCACAGACGGTTACCACCACCATGATAATCATTCTTTTGGTAGGACTACGGTACGGGTTTTTAAAAATTGGTGATTGTTATAGTCCAATTTATGTAAGTCAAGTCAGGCAGGATATAATATTTAATTCTCCACCTTTTGGAGTTTTGAAACACTTTTGGAGGATTAGACTGGGGAACCGAATTTTTTCCAGTGACAATTTATTTCATTGACCCTTTTTTATTAAATCAAGGGAACGCGTAGAACACTCTTGATTTTTTGGGTGAAAGATTGTGGTCAAGTGACCCCATTCTACTTATGTTTGCTCGGAGCCGGCATAAACCCTTCGTTTTCATTAAACATATTTTTTAAAATTGAAGCAGGGATCGAGCCCTCGGGTTTTTTTACAGTTTGAAGCGGAGCGGGGAATTTTGAACCCTCCGTTTTCTTTAATACCCTTTTTCTTTTCCCATGATATTTTTTAAGTTATTTTTGCAACAGGGAGGAATACGAGTTTTGGTGAACGCTGGAAGAAATTGGGAATAACAGGAAAAATTTAGAATCTTTAAATTTAGTGCTAAAAAACCAGGAAAGATTTTAAAAAAGAGAAAATTGAGAGAGAAGAAAGACAGCTAAAAGGGAAAGAGAAGAGAAAAGGAGGAGTGACAATCGAAAAAGGGGGGAAAAGGAAAGAGGAATCGAAAGAGAAGAGAAAAAGGAAGAGATTGGAGAGAAACCCGGGGGAAAAAAGAAAGTTGAACGGAGGGGAAAAAGACCAAAAAGACGTGAAGATTAAACCGTGAGGAAAGACTGGGGAACGGGGGAACGGCTAAATACGTGAAACAATTAAAATTAAAGAACTTGAGGAAAACAGCAAAGGATAGAGAAACAGGTTTAATAGAGATAGAAAAGGATCGCGAGCTCGAAAAAATCTCCCCTTAAATTAGAGAAAAAAAGTTAACTTTTACACAACAAAAATTAAAGGGAAAGGGAAATTGAACATCAGCAGCAGTGCACTATTCCAACACCTAATTTACCTCCCTTCCAAAAGGTGAAGACATTACTTCATACATTATCATTTTGAAAATACCCCGCTACCCTCTGTGAAGGGCCTGCTGACCCCTGGGCTACTGGGTTGGGTATGTTATTTTCGGTACGTTTTGAATACTATGCAATTTTGCGCAGGATATCATATTAATTATAACCACAGAAAAGGAAATCCAAAAAGCATATAAAAAAAACCAAAAATTTCTTACGGGAAAGATTTCAGGTATACCACCTTACACCTGGCCAGATTTTCGTTTGTTCGACTTTTGATAGAGAGTTCGGGAATTGATCACAGTTATAATCTCTTAGAACTTCATGGTTGCTGACCATTTCCTAAAAGCTCTTCCCCATCAATACGAACATTCACAGAGAACGTAAACCGATTAAAAAGGGGGGACGTTTGCTGGGGGGCTGCTGACCTGTATCGAGGCCAAAATTTCCCCTATAAAGACCTAAAGGGGATCGACCCAAGGGAAAGGGGTCATGACCTTAAGAAATCAAAGCCCTAGTGCAGTGGTTCCCAAACGGGGGAAAAATTTCCCCCCGGGGGGGGAAATTTTAACCATTTTTGGGGAAAATGGGGGGGTGACAGAAAAAAATTATAAATTCTAAAAATCAAGAAAACAATGCATACCCGTATAGGTTATTGTTAACTTTGTCTTGTAATAAATTTTTAAAGTAAACCTATTATAAGTAAGTAATAAATTAAACCAAAAAACAAAAACATAAAAAACAATATACTATTAGAAAAGAAAAATATAAAGCTAAGTGTGGGGAAACCCAAAATATTTTGACAATATGCTTCAGGACAAAAGTCACCATAGCCCAGATCGACCGTCCATACGCGTCACCACTTCCTAGGCTGCCTCTATTTCCCCACTGTCGTTTATCTGTGAGCATCGCCGAGTAAAACATAGCGGGTAGAAGCCAAAGAACCAAAACACTTCAAGTAGGGCAACCCATCCACCCCACTGATGTTCTTGACATCTTTGGTAATAGCCCATTAGAGATCCCAAAATGTTCAAATACAATAAAAAAGAAAATATCTCAATGTTTTAATTTAGCCATATAATAAATAATAACAACATTTTGTAAAAGGGGGTAACGCTTATTGGCATTTTAAATTGGGTAACAAGCTGAAAAATTTTGGGGAAACCCACTGCCTAGGGGAAATAAAATGACTTCTTTTATTCCTGTTTGTCATTTGTTGGTTTTAAGGGACATAAACGCCAGTTTGTCCTTCTAAGGGGGCCCCATAAATTTGGGAAAAGATTTTTTAAAGACTGAATGACCAACACCCTTCTTTCAGGAACGTTAATGAACTTAAATACTACCATTTACAACACTGGATGCACATGTAAGTCATTTCTAAAAAGGGTTTTCCCTAACCTTTAAAAGAAACCATTCCTCTCCAAACCCTTTTCAGACTATTTGGGCTGTAGGGACACTTTTCCTACCATCCGTTTTTACTTAGGTCTAAATGGTTCAAGGTTGGTCTAAGCCGTACTAGCTCCCCTCACTTCTTGCTCCGATAATGGGAAATTTTAAAAGGGGTGCCATTCTTCCTTCGGGGTTTGACCTTTCTCACCAAAGATGGACATAAGTTTTTTCAGATCCTCTTTCTGTAGATCAGAAAAATCCCTCGAAAGTTCAGATAGACAATTCCGTAAATTCTTTGGGGGTTTAAAAACCATGTGAACTCTGAAAGCAGGTGTAGGATCACCTTTCACTTTTAGATGAAAGTGAAGATATCCCTCCGATACCAAAAAGTCTTGACAAGGGGCTCAGACAAACCCAGGCTTCCCCTACTATCCATCCTTGTTTTTTCCTTGATTTTAACCCTTTAGATTATCTAGGACTCTTTGTAAATTTACAACGTAAGGGCCCTTCTCTTCAAATTTCCATAATGCCGCTGAACAAAATCAAGTTATCCAAAAAAAATTTTTCATAAAAATTTGAAATATAAAATTTTTGTACAAGTATTTTTAAAATTAAATTCAAGAGATAGACATTCCATTTTACTTTTCCAAGTAAATCAGAGAGACTGTTCTTAAAATGGCTTCATGACCGCCAGTGGCCGACTTTTCCGCATCGTAAAAGTTAAAAAAAATTAGGAAAACCCATTTTTGGCCAAAAATGTCCCAGATGCACTACCCATTTAGATCGTGAAAGTTTCCAACTGCTCCACCCCCATACCAGGCGAGTACCTATGGCAAAATCCTACTTTTTCGGGACCGTTTGAAAGAGTACTATTTACATCGTTGGTCCTTTACTCCACTTTTATCTGGGGACATAGATAATATTAACATTTAATTATTATGCTCAGTTTCCCTGAAGCCATACCCTTAAAGACCATAACTACACGAGGGGGCTGAAGCCCTTTTTTCCACTTCTCCCGATGGGCATCCCTAGAGAAATTTTTTTCTGACCGTGGACACAATTCCATCTGACTTAAGCAACACTCACCGACTTCTAGGGGTGAAGCCCCTTTCACCAACCCTATCATTTCCCCCTGTAATTGGGGGATGAGCGCCAGCATTCGATTTTCCAAATCCATTTTAAGGAAACTTTGCTCCCTTAAACCAAGGAGTGGCATCGTTACCTACCCTGTCTTTGTTTTCCATAGGAAGTTCCCAGGACTCTTTGGGTTTTTTCACCTTTTGAAATTCCTATGGTTAGACAGGCCGAGGGCCACGTCCATCCTTCATACTTATGGGCTAATGAGGAGACAAAATGCGAGGTTCATCTTCTTTTCCAGTTTCCCTGACCTTAGATCCAAACTTTAGGAGACCTCTGACATAGTTCGAAAAACTTAACTTTCAATGGACCATACAAAAACCCTTTTTATTCCCAAAAATTTTAAAGAGAGATGAAGTTTTTTGTCTTTTGCCTTCAAATCAAAAAATTATTACTAAACATGGAAAGGTCCATATAAAGTATTAAAAAATTGTGGGGAAAATTGACTCCTCATAGAAGTCAAGGGGAAACCAAAAACTTTATCATACAACATCCTTTAAAAAATATTGCTGAAAAAATTCGGGTTTAAATCCTTTAAAAACTTTACTTTGTTTTTTTTTCCCCACGAACCGATAAAAAAAACTGAAGAATGTAAGGGTGCTAATTTACACCTCTAACTTAACATGAGAAGAACTACATGACTTGTGACTCTTTACCACTCGATCACCAAAATTAATATTTAAAGAATCTTTGATACCAAAGAACAGAACTTCTTCAATGTGTGATAACTTTTTAACTCTTTACTGAATTTCCCGGTTTGTCCATAAATTTACTTAGTTTACTGACAATCTTATCAAACGGGAAAATTTTACCCAGTTCCAGTTCACCTTAAAAGGGGTGCATTTGACCGAGAGAGACAAATTATTAAAACTAAAGACCATTGAACCTTCATATCTGCTATTTCTCACCAGTAGCATGGTTAAGAAGGAGGAAATTCATATGATTCTATTGACTTTAGAGGCCTTTAAAGCTATAACTCGGTGGGATTGACCAAAAGCCCTTAATGATAGCGATCTACACAAATTTTTTGACGCTTCCCTTTTTTTCAGGAAAATTTATATTGCGCGCATATCATCAAGTAATTTGATCCTTCTCAAGCATACAACCGCTTTTCCTACACGCCAAGAACTGATGCAATATAGAACAGCCCTTCGGTTGGGAACGCCCCGCTACCTAATGAGACTGATGAAAAGGTCTTGGGGAAAATGCCAAAAGTTTCAGTTTATTTTGAAACTTTTTTTAATGCATCCACGTGGGGGGGAACATTTAAACCAAACATTAACATCAGTTTTTGCGTAGGTTTCGCTCACATGGCCTCACTCCAACCAAGAAATGTTTCCTTGGGTTAAAACAAAATTAGATTCGTGGGCTGAACTTTTAAAAAAACTCTCTGCAGCCTCTCCCCAGTAAAGATCAAAGCTTTATTAAATTAAATTCCCCAAAACCAAGAAGCTCATGCGACTTTCTTGGTCTGTAAATTTTTATGCACGGTTTATCCCAACCTTTCTGATCTTTCAGCATTTTTATCCGACTTCCCCCAAAAAGTCTGTTTTTCCCGGAGTTTCCGGAAGAGTTCCGGGGTCCAAAGCCCCCGGGCCCCGGGCCCCGGGCTGAGACCAGGAACCTCCTTAAACTTTCCGACGTAGCTGGAAAATTTTAATAGATTAAAAGTATCTTTTCGAAAAACCCCCATACTTTGATTCCCGATATTATTAAAAAAAAATTTTGTTTTTAGAACTGATTCCTCCAACACTGGCTTAGGTGCGGTTTACTACAAAACCATAGGTACTTCCTTCCCTGTAAAGCTTCCTAAGCCGGGAAACCTCCTTCCCGCAAAACGAGATACTCCCCCATAGAAAAGGAATGTTTGGCCCTTAGTGGGGGATCTCCAAACTTAAATTTTATTTTCTGGGAAAAAATCATTTTAGAACGGGCCACAAACCTTTGATTACCTAGAAACTATTAAGGGGCCAACAGTCCCCTTGAGGTGGTCATTGGGACTCCAGGGTTTAAAATTCCATATTGTGTAACATGGTTCATCAATTATTTTTCTGACTGGTTTAAATCGTGACAGCAGTAAAGATTTCTTGCCTTACGCCTTCCATATTTAAACTTTTTTTCCTCGCCTATTCTTCTTTTACTCCCTTTGACTATAAATCTTGGTATGGGGGGGTGTGAGGGAAAAGTTTAATAAGGGTAGGGGAGGAGTATTATTTTAAAAATAGTTTCCATTGCCGGGTACTTGTTTAAGTGGGAAGTCAAACTCCCCTATCCCGTTTTTTTTCCCCTCCCCCAAATGATATTTGACTGCCGGTGCTTTTTAAGGTAGGGTCGTCCCAGCTCCCACTATCCCTTCCCCTCCTTTTTCCCCCCCCCCCGAAAAGTGACGTGGGGGCTTGGGCAAAAAAGTAAATACTCGACTCACAGCTCCCAACACTACTCTTGGATGACAGAGAGGTTCACCTGTCAATCAACAAAGAACGAATGGAGATGGATAAAGTCCGAGACTTCCCCTTTTTTTGGGTTTTTAAATTTCCGTGCACCTTAGAAATTTTCAGGACGTAACCCCACATCTTTCAGCGGGAAAGAACCTGCTTTCCGTCATCGGGATATAATACTCCGGCTATACTTGGAAAAACACCAGGGGGGCGAACCAACACCTGCGACCCCCCCCCCCATCACAGCAACGGCTACGATTTTAACAACACGTGTCACCAACCCAGACACCCCTAATAATTACGTTGAATTTCAGTTATTTTTATTTTTCATTTTTCATTTTTTTTAATGTAGGATTAATATTTCATATTTAAGTGTTTTATATATTAATTTTCTATAAAATAAAGTTTATGTTTTGTCTGTTATTTTTTTCTTTTTCATTCTTTAATTTTCCCCGAGGAGGGGCCACCTGATAATACTGCTGAATTGTTACAGGGGTGAGTAAGCCTTCCCCAAAAAGGTCTTCACCCTTTTATATTTTTCCCTCCCCAAAAAACCCCTAAACCTTAAAATGTCAACCAGTACCCTCCCTATTCACAAACCCTCAAACATTCTCCCAACCAATGCCCCCAAAATTCCACCACCCTTTCAACCCTGACAAATTCCCCCAAAAACAATTCCATCCCTATACTACGACCCGAATTCCCCCGACCCTTGTGCAAATACCACCATTACCTTCTTTATTCTGTTCCCTAGAATCTTAGCAAAAATCTTTTAATCCGTACACTTAAAGAATGGCCCTGTACGTGCTCAGTTTCCCCCCTCCCTCTTTTTCTTTACAAGCACGACCACACCCTCTTTTGTGACTTTCCCCAATTTCCTTCCTTCCAACAATAAATACCAACCAAACAAGCATTTAGGGTTTCCCCCCAATGCACCAAAAAAATCTTTGGAAAGCCCATCAATTCCCATGCATTGTCCTCATCGCTTTTGGGGCCGTGCGGACAGGCTGCGGGGTGGCTCCTGAACAACTGGTTTACTGCGCAGTTTTCCCCTGTTTTGTGCATAAACAGGGGGACCGCTTTGGGGACGCCGGGTGACACTGCTTGTGGGGAAATTTGGGTGCGGGGCCGCTTACGGAAAAACAATGCAGGTTTTACTGCTACCATCATCAGTGAGGTATATGGAATACCGACCGAATAATTATATGGAGTAGCAGTAAATGGGTTCGAGAATTTTCATCAATTTTAAAGGGACACAGGATTCTACCAAGATAGTTAACAAATTCAAGAGAAAAGGCTAGAGTTAACCTAGGGTGGAACAAAAACATAAGAAAGGAGGCACACTGCAGGAGGCCTTTTTGGCCCATACGGGGTAGGCCCTTTAAAATTCACCCCACTAACAAAACATTTGCCCAACCCAAATTTTTAAATGCCCCCAAAGAAAAAGCTCGAAAACTGACACTATTATAAATCAGCTTTGACATTTTTTGTATATCACATTGACTACTAGGAAACCCCAACAACATAATTAATTTAAAAAGGGTAGTGAAATTATTATTATAATCAAAATGAAACTAAGCCACAAGGGCTATACAGCAACCCAGTGAAACGACAATAAAATTATTAGTCAAACCCACAGAACATAATTCATTAAATTAATCAGAGTAACAGATTAGCCAATCAATGAGTAACATAACTAGCGTAACACAGGACAGCGACACAGTATCTAACTACAGGGCTTTTACGGCACTAATGTAACTACAGGACCACGATTTTAAACATAACCCAAAAGAGGACATCACGATTCAGCTACATGATAAACTTGAAACAACAGGGAAAGTTGGTATTTTAATTCCGAAACGTTCCCCTACACAGAAACTTTTTGGGTCGAATAAAAAGGAGTCAGCATAATAGTAAAAACGTAAAACCGATATTATCAGTCCGTCACCCTCGAAAAAGAGTTTTAAATAGTCAGAGCCTGGAGGAGGACCCCGCCTAGAAAACGAATGTATCCTTGAGGGCAGTGTAAAATCCAAGGGGAGGTCCCTCTAAACGTAGCTGTTGTAAAATAGCAACCGCCATTGAAAGGCGATACATTTCGAAATACAGATACCCACTGTTGCACATGGGTCTTACTTATAAATATTTTTTGGTTTTGAATAAATATTTAAAAACCGCCAAAAACTGCAACACAACGGTATTTGCAACAAAGAACATCTTCAACAACTTTCTGCTGATCACAGACAATTGAAAACCCTGGATTTGAGAGGGACCTACCCAGTGGGACTGCTACACCTCATTATTCTTCTTACTTCTACTAGGGGGGCCCCCCCCGATTTTCGTCGTCAAGTTTTTCCCCTCCCCCTTCCCTTTTGACAATTTTAACTCCCATCTGAAAAAAAAAAGGGAAAAATACCGAAGATTGTTAGGTAAGACACATATGCAACATTGGGTATTTTTTATTTTGAAGATACCTAACTGTTGAAATGTGCCTTACCTAACAACTCTCCAGTCTGTTACTTCACTTCACATTTTTCCCAAAACGTGGAGAAGAAATCCTCTCCAGACTGAGGGACGACCACCTCAAAACGACGTCTTTGAAGGGAAGGACTGATTACTCGTTTTTTAAACTGTACTGTTTCGCTGCCCTCGCATTCGAGTAAAGAACCTGTGTAGGAGAAATGTTTCGGAATAAAAACACCTAACTTTTGGGTACGGACAGTTATCAATAGGTTATAAAAAATTTAACTGACACATAGGACTAAACTTGTGACGACTTTTTCCGCCGGCTTTACCATTAACAGTCATAGAGCTACTGAGGCAGAGGCATCACTAATGCAGCTAAAGCACAGCGACTGAATTATTAAAATTTACTGGACAGTGACATCAGTGGTAATTACATTACTGTATAATTACATGACATTCATATCAATAATGTAATTTTTGTATAACATCACGTTAAAACCAGCACAGTGGCGATTCTTGATAACTAATTACATTGCAGTGTCATCATGTAACTTTAATGCAGTGATTCACAGTAAAAAGAGTGGATTCGTAGTGAAATTTAAAAGGACGTATCTCACCGGTGTCATCACAGCGTAGTGAAATCTTAATGTATCTGGGGGGTTTTGCATCACTAGCGTAACTACGAAAGTGACACACTATGTTTTGCATAACTAACATCACTATTATAAAACAGGACAGTACGCCCCCCTAGCATGCTACAGTAACACCATTAGCAAACCCGCATTATGACAGTTTAAAAACCCCTCCAGTTAAGAGGTGGGACCTGGACGAGTTTTCGACCCTTTAACTCCACCAAAATATCATTTTAAAACATATAAACAAATACGACCCATAAGACACAAATTTAACAAACAATAAGTTTTTTATTATTATTATTATTTTATTATTATTTATTATTATTTATTATGATTTGATTACAGAGTAGTAGTAGTGGTACTCGTAGTAGTAGGGGTATAACATACTAACACCCGGGGAAATGCTGGAAAATTGTTTTTTTTGGGGGGAAGGAAAAGGGGTAGCAGTAATTACTTGATCTGAGCCCTACACTTGCATCAAGGTACCTCCTTGCTGGAATAACTCAGAATCATACACATTTTCATTCTGAAAAAGGGCCCCCGCCTTAATCCCTATCCCCGAAACAAACTTTGTTAACTCAGACATTTTTTCCATAAACGTCACGGGGGGGTAAGCATTTGGGGGGGTGGTGGTTGTGGGTGGATGGTGGCGGGGGGTTGGGGGGTGGAAAGGGGGCGGTGGGGGGTGGGGTGAGGGTTGGGGGATGTTGCCCCTTTTCAAGGGGGGCTCCTTGGGTTGAAGAGCTCTTGGCTGAGGAATTAGACCTGTCGGTCCCTTCCCAGACCGAACCTAATTACCTCCAATCCCCCCTTCCCAATCCCACCTCCCTTGCTCCTTTCCCTCCCCTCCTCCCCGTCCCCCCCTTTTTCCCCCTTCCTCTTTTTAACCTATGGGATTCTTCCCACGGGCTGCTAGTTTCCTGGGTGGGGGGAAAGGTACCAGATCCCCCCCATTCCGTTGGGGTTTCTTGGCGGGTTAGTTTGCCGGGGAATCTGGATCGCCGGGGGATTTCCCGATTTCCTCTGTCCCCCCGGGGGGGGGGGGGTGGTTTGTGGTCTTTCGGGAGACGGGTGTATCTCGGGAGGCTGCCTTTCGGTTTCCCGGGGGTGGGGCCAAAGGGGGAAGCTTTGTGGCGGCACCCGGCCGCCCTCTTTTTTTGTCCACAAATTTAGCCCGGCAGATGTGAGGTTGCTATCCCGGATTGCTGGTTTGCTGGCAAAAAGGGGTGGGGTAGGGCACGGGTTCCACCCCGCATCTGGCTATTTTGCGGGCGAGGTCCCTTGGGCACGGAGGGGATTTCCGCCCTTTCATTCCTCCTGGGAACATTCCTCCTTTTTCCCCCTCCCCTTTTTTATTTCTTTTTTTATTTTTATTTTCTTCTTTTTTTTTTCTTAAAAACAAAAAAAAGAAGAAAACCCAACATGGGGGACCCCAAACCTGACCCAGCTACCCCCGGGCCCCCTTTCTGTTACCGCACCCCGTTCTGACCCTGCCTCGTTTTTTGACCACTCTTCAACACTTCTAAGCCCCTATACCCCTTTCGGTGCTGTTCACACCCGCTTCAGGGACCGGGTTTCGACGACTCCGATACATCTAAACCCCCGCTCTAATTGACTATCTTCCGGCCTCTTCCTCTACGGTGCGGCAATTTTCGAATCGCCACCCGTCCCAAGTCAACCCAAATCCGTTTCCCACTCCAAACGCCAACGACATTTTCCTGATATACTTCTTCGCCACCTTCCGTTCACCAAAAAGACCAACACGTCATGCACTCCGTTTCCCCCCAGTTTTCGGAATCCAAGGACAAATTCTTTTCTTTAGGGCCCACTTCCTTTTTTGCCTATCTTTTCCCACCATATATTGGGGAAGGCGCTCCTACACCATGTTGGAAAAGATATTTCCTTTCACCTCTCAGGACGGGAAAAACCCCCATCATCACTGTCCAGAAGCTACCCCAAAACTCATATTTTCCTTCTTTTACTACGATACTATTCCTGTCATATCGAAAAAAAAACATTCCCTCCAAATTTTTGTAGGGAAATGTCTTCTGCCCCAACCCCTAGTCCCCAAAAGAATTTCCAGACAGTGACGATGACATTCTCGAACAGCTGCTTAGGCCCCCGAGGTAATCTACCCTCCTTTCCCTTTAAAACTTCTTAATGACAACATTTCTGTGTTGGGGTTAATAACGTGCTCTTTCCCCCGGCTTTTTCCAAGCTGAAGGGTCCCCCCCCGGGATGTATTCTGAGCACACACTTTTCTCCTTTCTATAAATATTTTGGGCCCCCCTTCTTCCCTCCAATATTTGGGCACACTTCGCTATTCTTGTCAGGGGCTGACTGTCACCTCAACAGTTTTTCCCCCACATGGGTCAACCGTGTTTCCAATTGGGCCACCACACATGGTTTTAAATTTTCCAGTACTAAAAATCACCAAATTTCTTTTCACTAGACGTTCTATCATCTCTGATCACCTTTTGTACCTCTAGGCTCACATATCCCCGAACGTGAACGGTCAGGTTTTTTCTACTTTCTCTTTGACCGTAGGGTTTTCCTGGAACCTCACAAACCTCTCGAAGGCAACTTGTCACAGCTGGCTGAACCTTCTTAAAAAACCCTCGCTAATCTTTTATGGGAAGCGATCGTCAACTCTCTTTCGCCCATTCAGCCCCATTTATCGAAAATATTTTGGTGGCCCCGATCTATTTCGGGGGCCTCTCCTGCTACTCTCTCTAGCCTTAATCCCATCCCTCCCAGGGGTTACGTTTTTGCCTTGGGACTTTTTTATCCTCCCCTATTGAGAGCCTCTATGCAGAAACGAATACTTTATCCTTGTCCGATCGCCGTATGCCCGTTGCCTCGCTCTATGTTCGCTCTCATGATCTCCGCAATCTTTCCATTTATAGAATGTCACTGTGTTTGAGACATTTTTTGTTCGCGCCCCTGTTTGCTCCGCCCTTTTTTTCGCCTACATTCGCTCTTTTCTTCCCTTCAGTTACCACCTTTCATGTTTATGTAGCATCAAATTTCCCTGCCCCCCCGGGAAGTTCCAGCTGTTCGAGTCGTTCTTTCTCCTCCCTTGCGCGAAAGCCCAACTTTCCCACGGTAGCTTCCCCTCCTTTTTTTTTGACCACTTCCGCTTTTTATTCTCTGCCATCACAGTGTACCAGACGGCTCTATGTCTTCTGACAAACGTCGCATTCGCACAGTGTTTCTGGGCAAACGCGTGCGAGGGATTTACATTCCTCGGGTAGCTTTTTTCGCTGAATTGTATGCCATTCTTGCAGACTTTTTCGTATTTTATCATGCCCGTGTCATCATTTGGGTTGTTTTCAGACCTCCCTCAGTGCTTTACAGGCAACAAAATTTGATACACCCCACCCCAGTTCTCCGTATCCAACTTTGGCTAGCCCACTTTAAACCAACATAAAGAATTTTTTTGTTTTGGGGCCCTATCAGTTGACTACAGGGCAATGAACAGGCGACACGCTGCCGGGGCAGCAGTACATGACCTCCCAGTTTATATGAGGTGTTCCCTTTATGGCTATTTTGCTGTAATGTTACCCACCTCCCACCCATTGGCAACAAACTTGGTCTGACTGCTCAATAACAAACTTTTATTTTATTAAACCCAGTATAGGGACTGGGCCCCTTCTTGTCATGAATGTAAGGTTGGGAACACTCTTTCCCAACTTTCCTTGGCCACACTCGTCTTTTTCCGGGTATCTCATGGGAGGCACCCTTTTCCTCTCTGTGAAATTGCGGTTTTAGAAAACGGTTAGCCACATTCGTTTGTCTGCCCACTGAATGAACATTAAAAAGGTAAATACCGACAGGTTGTTAGGTAAGACACAATAACATTTGTATTTTATTTTTGAACGTTTCGCCTACACAGTAGGCTTCTTCAGCGAGTACAGAAAAATTGATAGAACAGAAAATTAAGACATGTAACAGTCCATCACCCAAAAAATTTTTTTAGGCGGTCATCCCCCATCTGAAAAAAGACATTTTTTCATAATCTGAAAAAAATATGGGGGTTTTAATGACAGGATGGGGCCCTTTTAAGCACCAGGAGGGAAACGTAGGTCACAGAAATTTAAAAACGCAAAAATGTGGGGGGCGGCCCCTCAAAAACCAGCCGTTTTTTCCCCTAGAGAGGTTGTCGAAGTTGATTGCAGGGCGTACCCGAACCCTTTTTTGCAGTGCTGACAGATTGAATATTAAAATGGATAAAATACCCAAAAGGTTGTTTGGGAAACACAATGCAACAGTTAGTATCGTATTTTGAAACGTTTCGCCACAAAAGTAGGGTTTTTCAGCGAGTACAGAAAAGTTTATAGAAGCAAAAAGACTTTAAGACGAGTAATCGCCTCACCCAAAAATTTTTGAGGGGGCAGTCCCTCAGTCTGAAGAAGAGCATTTTTTCATAGCTGAAACAATATGGAGTTGAATGACAGGATGGGGCCTTATATAGCACCAGAGTGAACTAGGTCACTAGTAAAAAGTAAGAACGCAGATGTTGGGAGGTCAGGGCCCCCTCAAATCCCCAGCCGTTTTACACTAGTAGAGGTTGTCGAAGTTGATTGCAGGTCTGTACCAAATACCCTTTGTTGCATTTTATCCATTTTAATGTCAATCTGTCAACACTGCAACACAAGGGTATCTTGGACAGACCTCAATCAATTGACAACCTCTATAGTGAAACGGCGGATTTGAAGGGACCACCTCCCAACATCTACGTTCTTACTTCTACTAGTGACCTACGTCTCACCCCCTGGTCATATAAGGCTCCATCCGTCACTTCAACCCCTATTGTTTCAGACTATGAAACAAAGCTCTTTTTTCAACTGAGGGCGACCACCCAAAAAATTTTTAAGCGATGGGCGATTACATCTCTTAAATCTCTTCTGCTCTATCAACTTTTCTGTCTCGACTGAAGAAGCCTACTGTGTAGGCGAAACGTTTCGAAAAAAGATACCTAACTGTTTCATTGGGCTTACCTAAACCCGACTGCCCACTCTATCCCGGGGACGCAGAATTTTCCTCCAACTTCTCCGCTCTACTATCTCTCTTTTTCCTTCCCTTTTTACGATGGGCCTTTTTTTTGCCCAACCTCCATTGATTTTTTGACAACTGATTTACTCCCCAAACTCATGATGATACTTTTTTGCATCCCCTCACCCTTCTCCTCACTCTTCCTATCCTCTTTTCCCCCCCCTTTCC
>NC_069462.1:3952367-3990050 GCF_026875155.1 Cherax quadricarinatus | reverse complement strand
TAAAATTTTTCTTGGTTTAGAGGACATCTAACACTTTCTTCACGGTACTACACAACACTCATCCCTTTGGGTATGACCTAGTTGTGGTTGCAGGGGTTCGATTCCCAGCCCCTGGCCTTCTCTTCACGGGTCGCTACTAGGTCATCTTTCCTGCCCATGAGCTTTATCATACCTCTTCTTAAAACATGCAGGGGACCCTTTCCCTCCCTGCACCCTGCATGTACTCCCAAATTGTGATTGCAAGGGATCCTAGCCCCTGGTTTGGTGGGTTTTTGTGTGTGTGGGGTGGTGTGTGGGGTTGTGGGGTTTGTGTGTGTTTTTACCCCGCCTGTTGAATTGCAGGGGTGGAGCCCTAGTCCTGGCCCCGCCTTAAACTGGTCGCTACTGGGTCACTCTCCCTGAACCGTGAGCTTTATCATACCTCTGCTTGAAGTTGTATGGACCCTGCTCCACTACATCGTTTCCCCCAAACTTTTCCATTTTCCTGACTACTCTGGGGCTGAAAAAATACTTCCTAACCCCCTGCACTCACTGTGCTTAACTTCCCAAACTGTCCCCCTTGTTTCTGTGCCCCATCTTGGAACTCCTGTTTTTGTCCACCTTGTCAATTCCTCTCGTATTTTGTATGTCGTTATCATGTCCCCCTTTCTCTCCTGTCCCCCATGTGTCAGGTTGTTTTCCCCTTTTAACTACGGTAGGACATACCTCTTAGCTCGGGGGACACCGTTGCAAACTTTGCAATTTTGTTGTTTTTTTTTAGGCTTGGCTAGGTGGGGGGTTCCAAACTGGTGCCGCATACTCCAAATGTGCCAACATACACGGTGTACAGGGTCCTGAGCGTTCCTTATTAAGATGTGGGAATCTGTTCTGGGGGTTTGCTGGGCACCCATGCTGCAGCATTTTATTTTTTTGATGTGCATTCAGGAGATGTGCCGGGGTTTTATACCCCACCCCAGACTTTTTCCTTGAGTAGGTTTGTAGTCTCTGGCCCCCAGACTGTACCCGTCCGGGGTCTTCCTTGCCCTTCCCCAATTTTTCAGATTTGCATTTGGTGGGTTTGAACCCCCCCAGGACCCAATTGTTGGACTAGGTTGCAGCCTGTCCAGATCCCTTTGTATTCTGCCGGGTCTTCGATCGAGTAAATTTTTTTTATCAACTTCCGTCATCTGAAACAGGACACCTCGGGTCTTTCCATCTGTCATGCCCTTTCAAAAATAATACCAGAAACAGCACTGGCCCTAGGACCCCTGTCCACCCCGCTGTCACAGGGCCCACTTTGACACCTCGCCACGTACCATGACCCTCTGTCTTCCCCACAATATTCCCTGATCCATTTTAGTGCCTTCCCTGTTTCCCGCTTGGTCCCCCAGTTTTTTCAACCCCTCCTTGTGTGGAACTTTTTCAAACGCCTTTTGCAGTCCCGAATACGCAATTCCCCCCCCCCTCTCTCTTTGTCTACTGCTTCACAGTCATAGAACTCCAGTAGGTTTGTGACACAGGGTTTCCCGTCCCGAACCATTTTGGCTGTGTTGTGAGATCATTCCTTTTTAGGTGTTTCACCCCCCCTCTGATAATCTTCTCCATGATTTTGCTCTATAATGTCGTGACATGATCTGTGTTTTGGGTTCATGTCTACCCTTTTTTAAAGTTGGGACTCATTTGCTGTCTTCCCGCCCCAGGGAATCTCCCCTGTTTTTTGATAGTGTATTGAAATTGTTGTTAGGGGACACATAACACTTTTGCCCCTGCTCCCTCTCTCAGGACCCCTGGGGGAAATGTTATTGGCCCATTGCCTTTTAGATATTAGCTCACTCAGAACCTCTTCACTTTTTTTCCCCGGGTTTTGTGCACTTGTCCCCGCACTTTGGTGGTGTGCCCCCCCCTCCCCTCTTTCTGGAGCCCCTTCTGTCTCCTCTGTGAAACTTCTTTGAATCCTTGTCGAGTTCCCCACATCCGGAATTTCTTGTTGTCTCTCCTCCTTCCTTCCTTACCTGTTCCCGGGGTCCTTGAGTTTTGTTTCCCCCTGATGGGGCTATAACATTTTTGGGGGTCAGATTTGGCTTTCCTGCATGTTTTTTTTCATATTAATCGTTGGGCCTCCCTTTTTATCTCTGCATTTTTCTTTTCGGGGTCGACGACTGTTTCCCCTTTATTCTACTGCGTCCTTTGCTTTCTATATTTTTTTCATTCCTAGCACCGGGGTTTTTTTTCCTCCCTGCACCTTTGGTAAACCAGGGGTCACCCTGGCTTTTTCATTATTCCTGTTCCCTTTGGGGGTAAAAACCTCCCCTCACCCCCTTTGCACATTGTTGCTACATATTCCTCATCTCATTCGGGTTTCCCTGCCTTTTTTCTCTGTCCACTGAACCCCATTCAAAAAGTTCCTCCCCCGGATCCCCTTTCTTGTTTTTTGGTTTCATGACGGGCCTTCCCTGCTTCCTCCTGATTTGTAGCTCTACGTGTATTCGAAGCTTATAACCACATGATCGCGGGCCCCAAAGGGGGTTTTTCATATGTGATGCCCTCAATACCTGCAATATCAAGGTAAATAAAGCCCAGTCTTGCTGGTTCATCCTCTCCTCTCTCTCTTGTATGCCCCACGTTTTTTGGTACATGAATTTTTCCATACCACCTCCATTTCTTCCCTCCATGTATTTTGGGCCCCCATGTGGTTCCAAGTTTTTCCCAATCGATCTCCTTGTGGTTAAAGTCCCCCATGATGGGAGCTTTGCCCCATGCATGAGCTCTTTGGCCACTGCAGCCAGTGCTCAATCATCGCTCTATTGCTCTCATCATACTCTTCCCTTGGCCTCCTGCTGTTCGTGGTGGGTTATTCACACTGCAATTACACCTTGGGACCCCCAGAGGAAGCTTTCCGCTAGAATCACTTTCTTTCCTCGTTCCTTCTCCGTGATCAAAATTCCATTGGTTTTTGATCACTCCCCCCTTTCCTCCACCCCCATGTTCCTTTTGTCTTTCCTGTCTTTCCCTTGGAAAGATGGATCGTTTTATACCTGTAAGCTTGGTTCTTGAGGCTATGATGTCCCCCGGGTGCCTTGACTCTTTCGTGCCACTCCTCCACTTATTTGTTATTCCATCAGCGTTTGTGTACCATACCTTCAGTTTCCCCTTTTTAAAACTGTGGTTTGGGGGGGGCCCGTTTAGGGTGGGGGACCCGGTATATATTGTGGGATTCTATGCTCGGTGTTTTGGTGAACTGTGGGGATGGATTGTAGTGTGTGTTGGGATGGTGTGATGGTTGTGGGGTTTTTAGGATAGTTTGTGTGTGGCTTGCCCTTGCTGCTCGTTCTGCCTTTACTGACCTCTGCTGTTTCCCCTCCTTTTCTCCTTTCCCAGCCCTTTTTTTTTTTTGTCCTTTCAGCTATTGTCGTTTTGTTTTTTTCTGTCCTGTTAGGAACACCCTCTTGAGCTCTGAGTATTTAACCGTGGTTTCTCTTGGGGATCCTGTTTCGCACTGTTTCCCTCCTGAGAATCACTTTATCGGTCTTTTTTTTCCCCTTCAAGTACCCCCCTATTCTCTAAAATTTACAATCTCGTCCTCTCTTCTTCACCCATTTCTGTGATGATTTTCTCATCTCCTTTTTTCCTGCCCCCTTTCATGTGTGTCCTTTCCTCTCTCTCCCGAACCCATGGATAAACACGAATTTTGCCCTTTCCCCCCTCCTATTGCCTCACCCTCTGTGACTTGGATCCTGCTTGTGTGTCATTTTTCTCCTTGAAATTTTTTCCTGGCTCTTGGTAGCGTGGTTGTGCCTCAGCATTTGACCCATCACCCCCTCCATCTGCACCCAGCTGTTCTTCCCTTTCACTCCTTGGCCCTTCTTGGCAGGCTGATATGACCATAGCATAATTACACAAATAACCCGCACATAAAAGAGAGAAGCTTACGACGACGTTTCGTAGATTTGGGAAACCATTGACAAAGTCAGGATCTATGTAACCTTCTCTCTACCATTGCCTTTGACACTGTTCGCCTGGGTTTCACAAATTCATTCTTCCAAACTACAGAATAAACTTCAACGTCTCATCTCGGCTAGCCCTTGGTCTAAATTCTCCCTCACTGACTGTGTTACTAACTTGTCTTCTGTCTCACTCTCCCAGTATGAGCTTGAACTTCTTGGTTTTGGTCTTTCCTTTGCCACTTCGCCTACTCCTCGCGCTGATATTTCCCTGATTAGCTGTTTTGATTCTTTTCGTCAATCTCGCTCCTGTAATCTTCCTGATTTGTCCACTTTTCGTAAACGCTCTCCTTCCTGCTTTGTTAGTCTGTTTTCTAAGAATCACCACCTTCCACGCCGTTACCAACTTGCCCTTTCTTCTCTTAAATCCAAGACTAACATTGTCATACTATCTTCTGACAAAGGTTTAATTCGGTTTGTTATCCTTGATCCGGAGGATTACCTCCGTAAAGCTGATGTCTTGCTCTCTGACTCACGTACCTACACTCCTCTCGTTTCCAACCCTCTTGATCGTATCAAGAGAACTTTCAACAAAAAAACTAAGGACTCTCTCCGACCTCTGTCCTCCTGACTTTGACCTTGTTCAAAAGATTTCGTGTCATCTGTCCCTCTTTCCCCATTTCTATGGCCTTCCCAAAACTCATAAAAACCTGATACTCCTCTCCGTCCTATCATATCCTCTAGAGGTTCTGTCTCTTATTCTCTTGCTTCTTGGGTGGCCAAAACCCTCACTCCCTTTCTTGGGACTTTTTCTCCTGCCCACCTCCGTCACTCTCAAGACTTTGCATTGAACGGGTTTCGCTCTCTCTCCAACTGTAAATGCTTAGTCTTTGACGTTGATCCCTCTTCACCATGTCTCTCGGAGGATGGCCTTTGATTTCCTTAGAGAAAGGCCATGAAGGGGTTTCTTCTTCATCTCCTAACCCCACTGATGTCCTTTCTTGATCTGAATCCGCCTCTGGTGTTGACCGAACTCCTTTCCTTCCAAGAAATTTATTCCCAAACTTCGTGTCGCTATGGGCTCTCCTTCTTCTCCTTCCTTGCTAATCTTTAACATGGAAATACTTCGAAACTGTTCTTCTGCCTACCCTCGATGTCAACCCTTCTCTCTGGCCCGCTATGTGGATGACATCTTGCTATGTGGCCATCATGACCCAGTTCTCTTCCAACCTTTTCTTGAAGCTCTTTAACATCTTCCCCTTCCATTAAGTTTAAAGCTGAATGGGAATCTAATTCCTTACTTCCTTTCCTTGATGTCCATGTCCACCCTCAGATACAGGGTTTTTCCTTTTCCGTTTACCCGTAAACCTATGCACATGGCAAATGTACATTCACTACTTTCCTCATCTTTCCCCCTTGTCAAGAAATGTTCTTTATCTCCCTCTTCTTCCGTGGCCCTCCGCATCTGTGATCCTCAGTTCTCCAGCAGAAATTTTCCACTCTTTAAAATTCGTTCTCAGCCGTCTTGGCTACCCTTCCCATTCCAATAGACTCCTGCCCTCTCACGCGTGCTAAAACGCAATTTCTTCTCCTCTCCCAAACTCTCTACTCATGGGGGGGGGAAACCTTCTTCTATCCTCCTGCCTTCACCTACAATTCCCGTCCTTTCTAATCTCACAATGTCTCTCCGGTCCCTAGACATCAAGCTTACCTTCTCGCCAGACTAACATCTCATCGCACTAATCTCGTTCATACCTCCCTTCCTCCCTCTACAGAATGTCCCTGTGTCTACTCTATTCTTGCTTCCTCCACCCTCTTCAATACTTTGAGAAACTGTCGATCTCTTCTGACAGACCTTAGGGAGCACAAAAATAGTGTTAGCTTGCCGACACTAACAATGCTCTTTTCTGTCACGTCAAGACCATATAGCCATCCTGTATGACTGTCTTCTGCTAAAACTGTCTTCCCTACTTCCAACTCGAACAGGTCGCCGTTTAGTTGAATCCTCTCTTATACACAACTTTCCTGTATGTGAACCTTAGGCCCTGCTTTCTCTCACCCCCCCCTCCACCACCCCCTGAGATGCCTTCCTCTCCCACTAACATTGTAAAATGCTCCAAACTTCCAGAACACCCGTGACTTAACCTGAATCCTCATTTTTTCTTCTTCTTTTCTTCTTTCCCTTTCCCCCTTTCCTCCTCACCTTTTTCTCCTCTGGGTTGGTCTTCTCTCTCTCTTCTCGTGTTTCCCTGTCCTTCTTTATTTTATTTCACACGCACTTCCCCCTTCACGCACCTCGGTGCGCTGCTCTCCCTCTGTGGTTTACTTCTAGCTCCTCTTGCAGTGCTCCCCTTCTTTGTATTTGACTGCTCTCTTCCTATTTCCCACTTCTACCACTACCACTACACTCCTCTCTTCTTCTACTACGATCTCTGATAAATAGACCACATGTGCGGCGTCTTGTTGCTTTGTGTGGACGTTTCGCCAATTTCAGTGGCTGGCCTGGATGGCGAAACGTCTACGGTGGGATGCCCCGGTGTTGTGCATGTGCATTTCATCCTGTCTATTATATACAATTTCTTGTACTACTACTACTACTACTTCTACCACTACACTACCCACCTCTTCCTGCCTATAATATAGCTCGTTTTCTGCTCCTCCTTGTAGTGTGACATTGTCAAGGTCCAATCGACCGAAACGTCAGACGTAAGCTTCTTTCTTATATGTGGCGGGTTTTTGTGAAACAGTAAGTAGAATGGTCCCTTGACTGTCCAATCTTCTCACCAACAAACAAGAGTGTCTAACGACAAGTTCCCTTGATAAATAAAAAGCTCAATGAAACGAATTGTCATGAATATCTCGGTCCCCAGATCTAAATCCTCCAAAGTGTTCAACTCACAAAAGTGGCAGAGAATTAACTAGTATATCACTGCCAATTGACTTGACTTTCATAAATTGAGAACTATAACAATCACCAAATCTTTTTAAATACCTATACTGTAGTCCTACCATAGAGAATGATTACTCCATGGGCTGGGTGGTATCCGCTGTGGTATGCAATCTGAAGTTCCCAATGATAGATCGAGATGAGTTGAATCTTGAATCAGTTCATTGATCCAGGCAAGGTCCGCCACTCTTGTTAAGGCTTACTCAGCCCTGTAACAATTTCAGACAGTATACCAAGGCTGCCTCCCTCCTCAGAAAATTAATGAATAGAAAAAGAAATAATAATTCACAAAGATAACCCTTTATTAATTTATTAATGCAAAGAATAAACTGTGAACTGAAGGTGTATCCTACTGAAAGAAAAAATAAAAAATGAAATGAAAAAATGATATTTTTGAATTCAACACTAATATACATTGAACTGGGGTGTCCTGTGAGGTTGACACCTCTTGTAGAAATCGGAAGCGTTTGCTGATGATGTGGGGGGGGGGGTCCGCAAGTGTTGTTGACAACCCAACGGCTCATTCTTCACAGAGTCTATAGCCGTGAATAATTCAGTCCATATGACAGGAAAGCAGGTCTTAACCACTGCAATGATGAGGTTATGTCCTGCGATTGCATACATATACACAGTTAAGTAATCCAAAAGGTACAATCTCAGCGTTAGTCCCCGTCTCGCTTCAATTCTTCTCTTTGATTGCAGGTTACCCGATCTGTCATTCCAAGAAGCTGGAACAGAGAGACAGTTAGCCACTGCTTAAAATTCACTCCTCCATGATATTTTAAGGCATTTAAAAAGAATGGTGAGGATTTTAAAAGACAAATTTTTAATCATGAGAGTCAAGGCAGGATGAACTAACTCTCAAGATTAGACAAAAGGAAGCTTTTTAACTAAGCTATCAATAACCCAGCTGGGAGCTGTGAGTCCTAGTGAATACTGTTTAGCCAAACCTCACATGTCACTTTTCGGGGGGGGGGAAGGGAGAGGGTGGGAAGGGACGGGATCGCCTGAGCTAGACTGATCTACCTTAACAATCAGCCAGAAATCAAACTATCAACTTTCGGGGTGGGGCAAAAAAAGTGGGCGGATAGCGGACTAGACTTACCCTACCTTACAAGTAGCCGCGCAGCATCAAACTATTTTTACTATATACTCCCTCGCACTTCCTAGCTATCGAACTTTTTCCCTCACAATATGATACAGAGTTGCAAGATCAGATGATCTGGTTGGAAGTCATAGACAAATCGAATCTTTCAGTAACGAAATATGTCAAAGTAGAATCAGAGTACAAGTAGGATCATATGTGGCAATATCCCAAGAAAGTGGCGGAGGAGCCCAAGAGGTATTATCCATGATTCATTCGTCTCTCAACCTGTGGCTGAGAGGAAGCTTTCTGAGCCTGCTCCTGCTTTACACCTGTTTTCGAACCAGTACTACAAGTAAACACAAGAAGGCGGATCGTCAGGGTAGAAGAGTAAACATGGTCTGATTGATTTCATTAATGGCTCTCTCCAGTGGTGCAACGATGCATGTCTTGTTCCTACCATTATTCCACGACGTCTACGGCAATCCCCACTGAGGAATTATATGTGTGGCGCTCAATGGGATGTCCGAGGTTTTTTGTAAATTCGCAAATGCTGGCTTTTAACTCCAAGATTGTGGAAGCTTTTCAAGAGTGGAAAAATTGCGGTGATTCAGCCGTAGAGGTATGCCCTGCATGACGTCTCCACATACGACACCAGGACAAAGTAAGAACGTCCTTTTCGTGGCGGAGGTGTATGTTATTCGGAAAGTTTTTTGGTAAGAATACGTCACGAGTAATGCAGCGAAACCAAGGAGTGTGGAGGGAGGCCCATAACGAGGGGCTCCCGAAGCTCCTGCACCCACAAGATGACATTAACGCAAGCCGATTCCCTCTTATGTTCATCTGGAACAACTATTACAGGACCCAAGTTTTTGTTCACTATCAGGCCAACAGAAGATAGGTTGAGTGCACTTGATGACCATATTGCTGCTCAGTGCGCCAATTCCAGGTTGCACGCATCTGGGAAATTTCTCCTGAGGCCCCTAAGACAGAGGCTTTGACTGGGGACTGGTCCTCTCCTGACAAGACCACTAAGCGGGGGTCTGAGAGTACCAACAAGAGAAGACAGCGTCTAATGCGTGTGCCACCCTGTCGGTGGACACTCAAACGGGTGCCCACCCACCTGTGGGGCCTACAGCCTGTGAGTTGTCTCAGAAAGTTTGCTGGAGAACGTGATACACGCTTTTTCCGGGATGGGGCAGGAAGCATATCCCAACGTTCACGGAGTGTTCCAAGAAGTGGTGAAGGAATGATTCGCCAAATATGGGAGACCTGGACGTAACTACAATACACGGTTGCATGAGGTGTAGTGGAAGTCCACCAGGAGGCTTCGTCCTGGTGAGGAGATGTTGCGGAAGTGGTTTCCCGCAAACGAATGGCAAGGAGTGTCGGATATGTCGGGACAAAGCGTCCAGGTAAGAAATATGGTCAAAAGTGCTGAGGCGCCTCTTGCAGATGGGGTGTGGCAAAGCGCCCCGCAAATTGGTAGGCACGGGGGGTGGGAGGGGGGCCTTGGGAGTCAAAAGTCAAAGAAGGTCCATGTAATGTACGTGTGGAACGGGAATAGACCCACAAACATAGAAGAAAACCTCCTTTGTGAATTAAATGTGTTAACCATCAATGTAAATGGCCTGCGGGCAAGCTTAAGTGTGTAAGTGTGTGGGATGGAGTGCTTCTTGCGCAGGTAACGGCTGTGAATGTTTAATGTTCATACAAGAACACATTTTATAAGTTGGGCGAGAGTTACGTTAACAGGCTACGAATGTATGTTAGCATCTCTTTAAAAATTAAAGGTGGGTAGCTATAGGTGGTGAAGGATTAAGATAAGTAAGATAAGATAAGATTTCGTTCGGATTTTTAACCCCAGGGTTAGCCCACCCAGGATAACCCAAGAAAGTCATGCGTCACGAGGACTGTCTAACTTATTTTTCAATTGGGTCCTTAAATCTTGTCCCCAGGATGCGACCGCACACCAGTCGACTAACACCCAGGAACCTATTTATTTGCTGCTAGGTGAACAGGACAACAGTGTAAGGAAACTGTCGAAATGTTTCTAGAAGCCGAATTCGAACCCGGGCCCTCCGTGTGTGAAGTGGGAGCTTAGTAGCCACCAGGCCACTGGCCACCGATTAAGCCCTTGCGTGTCTTGAGATGGAGCAGGGGGGTGGGGGGTGGGAGGGGGGTGGAAGGTAGAATGGTACTGTGGGTGAGGTAAGGTTTGTTTTATTTAACGATTACATTGCCTGCCAGAAGCAAATCGAAAGTTAAAAATAGAAATTTTTTGAGGGCGCTTTTAAACGTTTTGACACTCGGTTTGCCGTTCATTACGTCATGATGGGTTGGAATTGCGTTATCCACCATGGCGAATGTTTGACCCGAGGGGGCAGGTGGGTGGGGGGAGCCACGGTCGTTCGCAGGGCTATGGCGGGCCCTCTGATAGACTTTTATGTAACACATAGGAATTAGAGTTGGGCACGTTCAACCTTTGATGGGATTTTCAGATCACCGTGCAGTGCCTACGGACTTGACTTGGGATGGAAATGATCAGGGTTTATCCAGGCTATTGTAAACTGAATGAGCAGCTATTGGAGGGGGAGGGGATGGTCCTCTTTTCAGTATTGTGAAAGAATATCTATAAACGTTACGGGCAGGGAAGGTTTGGGGTTGGAAAAGGTGGAAAACACGTCCAAACCTGAAAGCGAGTTTTATAGAGAAGTGGGTAAAAGAGGAGGCGAGGTAGAGGTATGGCAGTGCAAAACTATCTGGAGGGCCAGCTAATGATTACTATGTCGGGCGGAGTAGTAGGTGTGACGACATTGAACAACTTTCGTAGCCGACTTGCAGAAATTCATCATGAGACTTTCAGTGAGGTAGTCAGAGCAGGTATGGAAGAAGTGCTACTGGGTGACAAACCAAATTGTGCAAAATTTAGGTAGACAACAGGCGACGTCCTCTTGCAATTGAAAGTATGCACGTTTTGGTGGTTACCTGCCGGGTCAAGTATCCCACCACGGACAAGCAATGAGTTTTTATGCCTGACTATGGTTTGGGGAAAAGCTACGGCGTATAGGAGGGTCCATGCAGTTGGCCTGGTGAGAGGGATTTCAGAAAAGTTATAAGTGAACAGATAGAACGGTAACTAGAAGGTAGAAATTCGGTGAGAGGTAGGAGGAAGCGATCTTTAGTATGAGTATAGAAAGGCACCAGGTAAAGATGGCATTTCGAATGATTTTTATAGGCGCATTGGGAAATTATAAAGCATTGTGTGGTGTGATGGTATTGAATGCCATGCCACGGAGGGGAGGTGAGGTAGTCACAAAGTACGGGGGTAGTTGTGTTGGTTCTCAAAAAGGGAGGGGGAGGGTCTGATGCATATAGAGCAAATCTCTTTATGGTCCTCGACTATAAAATCTGTTGCAAAAGTTTTAGGAAACAAGAATGAGGAATGTTTATGGGGTCCGTTAAATTCACGAGAACAGCTAGCATACGACCAGGTAGGAATCATGAGGGACGGACATATTAATTAGTAGGATTTTTTGGAGGAATGTCAAGGGGGTGGCTCGGGCTTGACTGGCAAAATGCTTACGACTTGTTGATAGAGATTTATGAGGCTTATTTAATTGAAGCAGGTTTTGGAGAGGGATTGTAAGATGGGTTTATAACCTTATGTCTCGCTATGGACACGTACAGGTAAATGGTAAATTGGGGCAAACCCGGTCCGTATGGAAAGGTTTGAGCAAGGGGCCCCTCTCCCGCTGCTTTTTTTTCTTGTATGCAAAACCCCATCTATAGCGGATGTGGTTTGGAGGCGTGGAACGCTGAGGCAGTGACAAATGCAGCATGTGGTTCGGGTACGTAGATGATAACCACGATTTTTGTTTAAAAGGGTAGGAGATTGCAGATCGTGGGATGGATTGTTGAGTTTTTTGGCAGAGTCGGGGGCATGTGCGTCATAAGGGCAAAAATCGAATTTATTGGAGGTGGGGTACAATGGGTGGGGGGAGGTTGGGCGAAAGGTATGGGTGGTCAGTCGTGGTGCAAACTTAGAATATGTGTATCATGTCATGCAATGAAGATGTAGGGCCGAAGGGTAAACTCTGAATTGTGGTTAAACAAGGCTTTAGATCGACGTCGGTGGTTTAAGAGCTGGAATGTTTGTTGCAACAGAAACAGAAGTGGTTAATACACTTGTTTATAGTAAGGTATGGGGTGTGGCTGCAGTGTAATACCCTTTAAGAGGATATGGATATCAGGAACTGCAGAGATGGGTCCTACTTATGTTTGGGATTCCGGGAGAGCTTGGTTAAGTTCGGGAGTTGTCATGACCCATGTTTCGTCGGGGGGTTTTAGGTCTCTTGGCTTTGGGCCACGGGTGAAGTGCCCTCTATGTAAAGCACGGTATAATCCTGGCGGGCGTGAAGAAAGGCATCCGGGTGGTCGGGTAATGACGAAATGCGTAAATGTGGAGCGGCAGGGATTAATCGAGTGTGAGACATGCTGCGTTTGTTGTTAAAGTTTATAAATGCACAACGATCCGGGTGGGTGCAAATGTCAGTCAATATGTTGCCGTGGGAATGGTACAGGGATTGTCAGTTTTTTCTGCTGATAATTGGGGGGGAAAATGACGGATTTTGTAAACTTAAGTTGGCACCAGGGTTCGTGAATTGGTGTACAGATTTCATGCGGATTTTAGCATCAAATCGGTCTTACATAGATGGTTTGGTAAAGGGAGCGGATTGGCTTACTTGCTGTCTCGAAAAACAGCTTTTCATGCAGGTCTACTTTTTGTGATACCTTGACAAAGTTCGTTCGTGGTTGGCGGTTTTTTAGATTTTCATAGTGAGCGGAAGTATTTTCACCTTACGGGCCTAACATTGGCGTTAGCGGAGTATCAAGTGAGGTACGAAGAGGCAATAATGTACGTGTGGCTGATTTCCTCTAAATCTCGTGGGGTATGCGGGAAACCAGGGGATCAGTTTTATGATCAGGGCAATTGCGCAGGTATCCCTACAGAACGTATTGCAGAAATAAACTCATATATGGTAGAAGTTGGGATAAGTTTTCCTTCAAACCATCGAAGTCCTTTTACTGTTCAAAGGTTGCTGCAACTGGGGCGGGTCAGGCAACGGGGGCTGGACCTCCCCCGTAGTAGCTCAACCAAACCAATATATTCGGTCTTCTGGTAGAGGCGTGTTTTTAGGAGTGACGGGTATGTATTATGAATGGTTCGGGCGTCTGTGTGTGTAATGGTTGTGGCTTGTGTGGAACAGAGATCTGGATTAATCCTTATATGGTCATGCATCTGATAATACATAAAAAGCAATATTATCAGTATATGTTCCACCTCTACAAGACCTGAAACTGGTTTCCCAGACTATGGCCGGGTTGGTGAAAGTATGTTGGTCTTTTCCTTGGATTCCCGTTAGGTTAGTTTAAGTCAATTTGTAAGCGGAAGCCCGCTGATATCCCGCTAAAAGTACAAACGTTTACTGGCCCTTTAAGGGAATGTTTCATAAGCAGAACCTTTGGTGATGGTTTGTAAACTTTTGATGAAGGGCACAGAAGTTTTCATTGCCTAAGATATTTTTTGGTATAATGTTGTACGGTCACCGCTGTGAGGGGGGGGGTTGATGAGATGTATAATGTCCCTACAGTTGTAATTTTTTGGACATTCAAGTTTCCTTGGGCAGCAGCTTTTTGTGGGATAGTGTTGAGTTCTGTCAACCCAGTGATATCCATTATTTTATTTAGCATTAATGGTGCATATAGCCAGTTGATGTTCAATTAAGCACCTTTACTAATAAACAGTTTTCTGTATACAGCAAGGTATATTTTTGTGGGTTTATAATTAGTTTACAAACTAAATAGGGGTTGATCGGATGGAGTGCGGAATTTTCCTCATATGTAATCATACATGCTAGATCTGTAAAAAGTCTTATGTTAATTATAATGTCTTTTTGCATATTTTGATTCCATTTCAGTATATACAAAAACAATTAAAAAATACCATGTTTCAATTTCAAGAGTCATGTAGGTTTCTGATAGTTATTTTTTTTTTTTTTTTTTATTCGCTGTATTCTCCCGGCCCGTGTCTTTTCCCATGTAGTGGTCGACCCGCCTTGGCTCCCTATCTGGGTAGTGTCCTCGAGAACTTAAGTCTCCCATGGGATAGATACGGTCCTCCTCCATCTTTGGGACAATGTCCACAGGCCAAGCCACATTCCCCGCCCCCACGGGGCTCGTAGGGAGAAGCTAGGCCTCTGGTCCTCCATCTACCCTGCCTCAAATGGCCTCGTGGGGATGCAAGTCTTGTGAGCTGCAGATGTAGCAAAGCCTCAGGCTCTTTGAGAGTTATTTTATATAACCATAAAGTACTAGTTTATGTGCAATGTTATTTTATATGATATTGTTTTTTTCTACATAAAAAATTTTATGTAACCAAGTATCATGGAGTGTGCCATACGTTAGTTTTATGTGACAAATTGTTTTTGTATATAAAAATTTCATATACAATATAATAAGACTGTCGGTTTTTGGGGTTATATATTATTTTGTGGTTATGGTATTTTCCAGTAGTTCTCTGTTAGTTTATATACATGTTTGTTGTCTTTAATAAAGTTTTTTCACTTTTGGTTTTAAATCATTATGTATATCATACATGTATACTCTGTATCAATTCAATTATGTATACCATACATGAATACTGTTTATTAAAATAAAATATCAAAAAAAAATCCCAGAGATAATGATGGGTTATTGCGTACTGGCTCTTTTGCCGCTTATCAATGTCCAAAAAGAAACATAACATGGGAAAAAAATATTCGCAAAATGCAGTAAATACTAAGAAGGTTGTCTTATTCATGCAAAATCCTCTATAGATGATTTTTCCCCAATACATGTGATAAGTTTAAGGTATATTAGAGAAGGAAAATAAGGCATTATATGTTTTTATCAATTAAGAAAAGGAATCAAGGTGCCCGGTGGCCCTGGTGGCTAAGCTCACCGCTCCACACACGGAGGGCCCGGGTTCGATACCGCGGGTGGAAACATGCGACACGTTTCCTTACAACCTGTTTCCCTGTTTCACCAAGCAGCAATAGGTACCTGGTTTTAGGTCGACTGTGTGGGTCGCATCCTGGGGGACAAGATTAAGCCCACAATGGAAATAAGTTAGACAGTCCTCGGAATGACGCACTGACTTATTGGGAAAAAACCCCTTTTTTTCTGGGTTATACTGGGTGGCTAACCCTCCGGGTTAAAAATCCGAAACGAAACCTTATCTTAAGGTGGGACATTTTGGCTATGTGGGGTCGAAAGTAGAAGAAATATAAGGACAATTATGTGTGCGTTATTGTTGAATGAAAAGACTTTTGGTTTTAATCAAAGATTTGACGGTATGTTAGAAACGATAATGACAGAAAAATGTGTAAAGAACACTGCAATAGTTGTTTGATGAAGTTGAAACACAGGCAGAGTTTACATATCCACGAAGATGGATTTAAAAATCAGATTCTCGTATTTCGCCCCGAAGGAACAACAGTACGACTTTAAAAATTTTAGTTATACACATCCCAGCGAATACATCGGTGTATTGATTTCGAATGTGCATTAGACACCACTCACCCAGCAGGTTAAAATAGTCTCGTCATATAAGCCATTGCCTATTGTCAAAGGAGAAATAGGTGTAATGAAGGATATAAGAGGGAGGATGCTGTTTTAATCATATTTTAAAGGTTAGTGTGATAGACAAAGATAAAGTTTAGAAGAGAGTACATGTAATCCATGTGACAAAGGAATCAACAAGACTTGATTATCAATCTCTTTGTGAATTATGTAGTAACACCTTCAAAAATGCCTAAACAAACATAAACATCATGACCACACTTTAAAATTCAGTTATTATATTGTGCATATTGTGCTCGTTTGTCATTTGCAGTGTAAAGATAAGAGCGAAAAAAATTATTTACCGGGCCTCGGGGGGGGGGCCCTTTTGACCCCCCGAAACCTCTCTCCAGGTAAACATGTCGTATGATTTAGGAAGTATTTTTTTAAAGAATTGCAGGTTTGATAAAATATGAAATTGGAACTTCAATTCGAAACAAGCTCTCAAATCTTGAAAGTAAGACTAGTTAATGTTAGGTTTTCAAGGTCTCTGTCTTTAATTGAATGGATCACTTTCCACTTTAGCAATCACATATCAAGGCAGGTAAATCACTTGAAAATATACAGAGGCTATTCTGAAAAGTGGGCCTCTAGATGTCTTACCTTTATTATGTAAAGGAAAACAGTTTTGTGCTATATGATTATTTGATATTATAAAAAGAAGCTTCGATAAAAACAAATTACCGGGGAGTCTCAGAAACATTTTTTAATTCTTTGAGAAATAGCGCTATCAGCCAGGAAAGATTATGATCATGCATTGAAAGTGTTTGAGTTGAGTAAATGTAAGACTTTAGGAGATTTACTTGATGTTATATCCTCAAGACAATTGTTGGTTTGTTTAGCCGATGTCTTTATGGAGTGGCGTCAAAAACTTCAAAGAATTAAAGCTAGATGTTAGTAATTATATAAGTTTAACCATCATTCAGTTGGATGCATTCCTATTGAAAACTAATTAAGATTAGATATGATATATACCCTTGAGTTTATATTGACTTGATTAAAAGGAATCTCAGGAGGTGGGTTTATCGTGTGCAATTAATCAAATACTAAAGAAGATAATCCCTTAATATCCCAATTCTGATGTTGATAGTGGAATGGCACCCATGTTTATATCTAGATTTTAATTCTTTGTATGCTAGCCGATGTTATGAAGCTCTCTCAGAAGGTTAAAAAATTATCGAATGAGGAGAAGATTTCTTTCCTCGATGTGGATTAAGTAATGTATCGTGTTAACGGTCAAAAAGGTTATGGATAGAATGTTGATTACCAAGTACTGACCCCTGAGGTAGCTAAACGTACTGATAACTTCCTTAGATATTATCACACCATAATATATCAGAAGAGATGTTATCTCCTTATTATGAATCTATATTGATAACAATGAAGGTAGAAAGATCCCCAAAATCAATGCAAAATAGTGGCCAGTCAGATACTCCAGAAAAATTATTTTGATCATCTAGATTTGTTACAGTTATTAATGAACCTGGGTTTAGAGGGAAAAAAAAAAAAAAAAAGGGTTTTTTTTTTCCCCCCCCCAAGCAATATAAATATACTCAGTTAAAATTTTAAGAACCTTTCTAGCAACTAATACACACAGGAACACCACACAATGTCCTATCATGCCGAAAAGCTTTTTCAAATTAACTAATAATGCCAATATATGGGGAAATCATTGTTGAATATCCACAAAGTTTGCTGAATTTTATAGATATTTTTTTTTTTTATATTTTATTTATAAACAGTGCGATACAATAGAGCAGAAATATATTAAAAGATACACGACAAAATCATACTGCACTGAATTTTACTTAAAAAACCCAAAACCTAATATTGATACCATACTGCACAGTTGTAATATTGAATACCATACTGCATACAAGTTGGGTGTGGGGGGTTTTTAAAAAAAAAAAAAAAAAAAAAAAAATTAATTGATACCATACTTAACAGCAGTGGTAATTTTGATACATACTGCACAGTGTAATATTGAAACATACTGCACAGTGGAATAATGATACCATACTGCGACGTGGTGAATATTGATACGCATACTGCACAGTGGTAAATATTGGATACCATACTGCACAGTGGTAATATTGATACCACACAGCACAGTGTAAATATTGATACTCATACTGCACCAGTGGTATTATTGATTACCAAACAGCAAGTGGTAAAATTGATACCATACGTGCAACAGTGGTAATATTGATACCATCCTGCAACAAGTGGTATAATGAACAAAACTGCGACAGTGTAATATTGAAAACCATAATGCACATGGTAATATTGATACCACATATGCACAGTGGTAATATTGAAACCATACAGCAAACAGTGGTAATTGATACCTATATACTGCACAGTAGTAATATTGATACCATACTGCACAGTTTGTGGTATTGTCCTGACTGGCACAGTGGTAATATGATACCATACTGCACAGTGGTAATATTGTGATACCATAAACAGCAACAGTGGTAATATGATACCAACTGCACAGTGTAATATTGATACCATACTGTCCAGTGGTAATATTGATAACCATACTGCACAGTGGTAATATTGATACCATACTGCACAGTGTAATATTGATACCATACTGCGACCGTGGTATTATTATACCATACGCACAGTGGTAATATTATACCATAACTGCACAGTGGAAATATTGATACCATACTGCACAGTGTGTAATATTGATACCATACTGCACAGTGGTAATATTGATACCATACTGCACTGTGGTATATTGATTACCACATACTGCACAGTGGTAATATTTGATACCATACACTGCACAGTTATATTGATACCATACTGCGCATTGGGTAATATGATACCCATACAGTCACAGAGTAAAATAGATACCATACTGCAGCAGTGGTAATATTGATAACCATACTGTATACATGGTAATATTGATACATACTGCACCGTGGAAATAGATCACCATACTCACAAAGTGGTATTATTGATACCATACTGCACAGATGGGTATATTGATACCATACTGCACAGTGGTAATATTGATACCATACTGCAACAGTGGTAATATGATACCATACTGCACAGTGGTAATATTTGATTCCATACTGCACAGTGGGAATATTATACCATACTGCACAGTGGTAATATTGATACCATACTGCACCAGTGGGTAATAATGATACCATACCATACTGCACAGTGGTAATATTGATACCATACTGCACAGTGGTAAGTATTGCTACCATACTGCACATGTAATATTGATACCATAACTGCACAGTGGTAATATTTGAATACCATACTGCACAGTGGTAATATTAGATACCATTAACTGCACAGTGGTAAATATTGATACCATACTGCACATGTTAATATTGGATACCATATCTGCACAGTGTAATTTGATACCAAATCTGCACAGTGGTAATATGATACATACTGCAAGTGGGTAATATTGATACCAAACTGCACAGTGGTAATATTGATACATACTGCACAGTGAATATTGTACCATACTGCACAGTGGGTAATAATGATACCATAACTGGCACAGTGGTAATATTGATACCATACGCACAGTGTAATATGATACATACTTGCACAGTGTAATATTGATACCATATCTGCAAACAGTGGTAATATAGATACCATACTGCACAGTGGTAATATTGATACCATACTCACAGTGGTAATTGTATGATACCATACTGCAAACATGGTACTATTGATACCATACTGCCAGTGTAATAAGATACCATACCTGCACATGTATATTGATACCATACTGCACATGGTAATATTGAATACCATACTGCACAGTGTATATGATACATACGAACAGTGTTAATTATTGATACCATACTGCACAGTGGTAATATTGAAACCATACTGCACAGTGGTAATATTGATACCATAAACTGCACAGTGGTAACATTGAAACCACATACTGCACATTGGTAATATTGATACCATACTGCAACAGTGGTAATATTGATACTATACTGCAACAGATTGGTAATATTGATACAATACTGGCACAGTGAAATGTTTTGATACCATACTTGCACAGTGGTAATATTGATACCTAACTGCACAGTGTAATATTGAATACCAAACTGCACAGTGGTAATATGATACCATAATACTGCTCAGTGGTAATATGTGATACATACTGCACAGTTGTCATATTGATACCATACTGCACATGGTAATATTGATTACCATAACTGCACTGGTAATATTGATACCATAATACTGCACATTTGTAATATTGATACCATACTGCACAGTGTAATATGATACCATACTGCACAGTGGTAAATTATTTGAATACCATACAGCACATTGGTAATATTGATACCGATACTGCACATGTAATATTGGATACCATACTGCGCATTGTAATTATTGAGACCATACTGCACATTGGAAAAATTGATACCATACCTGCGCATGGTATATTGATACCATACTGCACATGGTAATATTGATACCATACTGCGCAGTGTAATATTGATACCATACTGTCACAGTGAAATTGATACATACTGCGACAGTGGTAATATTGATTCCATAACTGCCACATTGGTAATATTGATACCAAACCTGCACAGTGGTAATATTGATACCATACAGCACCAGTGGTAAATATTATACCATACTGCGCAGTGGTAATATTGATACCATACTGCACAGTGGTAAAGTGATACCATACTGCCAGTGGTCATATTGATACCATACGCACAGTGGTAATATTGATACCATACTGCACAGATGGTCATATTGATACCATAACGCAACAGTGCAAACACACAACGTCTCATCTCAGCTAGCCCTTGTCTAAATTCTCCCTCACTGACTGTGTTACTAAGCTGTCTTCCGTCTCACTCCTCTCAGTATGAGCTTGAACTTCTTGGTTTGTCTTTCCTTTGCACTTCGCCTATCCTCGCGCTGGTTATTTTCCCTGATTAGCTCTTTTGATTTCCTTTTCGTCAATTCTCGCTTTCCGTAATCTTCCTGACTTGTCCTCACTTTTTGTGTGACTCTCCTTCCAGCTTCTTTTTAGTCTGTTTTCTCCCAAAATCACCACCTTCCACGCCCGTTTACCAACTTGCCCTTTCTTCTCCTTAAATCTAACACTAACATTGTCATACTATCTTCGGACAAAGGTAATTCGTAGTTATCCTTGGATCGCGAGGAGTACCTCCGTAAGCTATGTCTGCTCGCTGACTCACGCACCTACCACTCCGCTCGTTTCCAACCCTCTTGATCGCATCAAAGTAACTTTCAATCAGCACAAAAAATCTAAGGACTCTTCTCCACCTCTGTCCTCCTGACTTTGAACCTTGTTCAACGTTTCGTGTCATCTGTCCTCTCTCCCTATTTCTATGGCCTGCCCAAAACTATAAACCTGATATTCCTATTCGTCCTATCATATCCTCTAGAGGTTCTGTTCCTCTTATTCTCCTTGCTTCTTTGCTGGCCAAAACCCTCACTCCCTTTCGTGGTACTTTTTCTCCTGCCCACCTCCGCCACTCTCAAGACTTTGCATTGAACGGGTTTCGCTCTCTCTCCAACTGTAAATGCTTAGTCTTTGACGTTGATCCCTCTTCACCATGTCTCTCGGAGGATGGCCTTTGATTTCCTTAGAGAAAGGCCATGAAGGGGTTTCTTCTTCATCTCCTAACCCCACTGATGTCCTTTCTTGATCTGAATCCGCCTCTGGTGTTGACCGAACTCCTTTCCTTCCAAGAAATTTATTCCCAAACTTCGTGTCGCTATGGGCTCTCCTTCTTCTCCTTCCTTGCTAATCTTTAACATGGAAATACTTCGAAACTGTTCTTCTGCCTACCCTCGATGTCAACCCTTCTCTCTGGCCCGCTATGTGGATGACATCTTGCTATGTGGCCATCATGACCCAGTTCTCTTCCAACCTTTTCTTGAAGCTCTTTAACATCTTCCCCTTCCATTAAGTTTAAAGCTGAATGGGAATCTAATTCCTTACTTCCTTTCCTTGATGTCCATGTCCACCCTCAGATACAGGGTTTTTCCTTTTCCGTTTACCCGTAAACCTATGCACATGGCAAATGTACATTCACTACTTTCCTCATCTTTCCCCCTTGTCAAGAAATGTTCTTTATCTCCCTCTTCTTCCGTGGCCCTCCGCATCTGTGATCCTCAGTTCTCCAGCAGAAATTTTCCACTCTTTAAAATTCGTTCTCAGCCGTCTTGGCTACCCTTCCCATTCCAATAGACTCCTGCCCTCTCACGCGTGCTAAAACGCAATTTCTTCTCCTCTCCCAAACTCTCTACTCATGGGGGGGGGAAACCTTCTTCTATCCTCCTGCCTTCACCTACAATTCCCGTCCTTTCTAATCTCACAATGTCTCTCCGGTCCCTAGACATCAAGCTTACCTTCTCGCCAGACTAACATCTCATCGCACTAATCTCGTTCATACCTCCCTTCCTCCCTCTACAGAATGTCCCTGTGTCTACTCTATTCTTGCTTCCTCCACCCTCTTCAATACTTTGAGAAACTGTCGATCTCTTCTGACAGACCTTAGGGAGCACAAAAATAGTGTTAGCTTGCCGACACTAACAATGCTCTTTTCTGTCACGTCAAGACCATATAGCCATCCTGTATGACTGTCTTCTGCTAAAACTGTCTTCCCTACTTCCAACTCGAACAGGTCGCCGTTTAGTTGAATCCTCTCTTATACACAACTTTCCTGTATGTGAACCTTAGGCCCTGCTTTCTCTCACCCCCCCCTCCACCACCCCCTGAGATGCCTTCCTCTCCCACTAACATTGTAAAATGCTCCAAACTTCCAGAACACCCGTGACTTAACCTGAATCCTCATTTTTTCTTCTTCTTTTCTTCTTTCCCTTTCCCCCTTTCCTCCTCACCTTTTTCTCCTCTGGGTTGGTCTTCTCTCTCTCTTCTCGTGTTTCCCTGTCCTTCTTTATTTTATTTCACACGCACTTCCCCCTTCACGCACCTCGGTGCGCTGCTCTCCCTCTGTGGTTTACTTCTAGCTCCTCTTGCAGTGCTCCCCTTCTTTGTATTTGACTGCTCTCTTCCTATTTCCCACTTCTACCACTACCACTACACTCCTCTCTTCTTCTACTACGATCTCTGATAAATAGACCACATGTGCGGCGTCTTGTTGCTTTGTGTGGACGTTTCGCCAATTTCAGTGGCTGGCCTGGATGGCGAAACGTCTACGGTGGGATGCCCCGGTGTTGTGCATGTGCATTTCATCCTGTCTATTATATACAATTTCTTGTACTACTACTACTACTACTTCTACCACTACACTACCCACCTCTTCCTGCCTATAATATAGCTCGTTTTCTGCTCCTCCTTGTAGTGTGACATTGTCAAGGTCCAATCGACCGAAACGTCAGACGTAAGCTTCTTTCTTATATGTGGCGGGTTTTTGTGAAACAGTAAGTAGAATGGTCCCTTGACTGTCCAATCTTCTCACCAACAAACAAGAGTGTCTAACGACAAGTTCCCTTGATAAATAAAAAGCTCAATGAAACGAATTGTCATGAATATCTCGGTCCCCAGATCTAAATCCTCCAAAGTGTTCAACTCACAAAAGTGGCAGAGAATTAACTAGTATATCACTGCCAATTGACTTGACTTTCATAAATTGAGAACTATAACAATCACCAAATCTTTTTAAATACCTATACTGTAGTCCTACCATAGAGAATGATTACTCCATGGGCTGGGTGGTATCCGCTGTGGTATGCAATCTGAAGTTCCCAATGATAGATCGAGATGAGTTGAATCTTGAATCAGTTCATTGATCCAGGCAAGGTCCGCCACTCTTGTTAAGGCTTACTCAGCCCTGTAACAATTTCAGACAGTATACCAAGGCTGCCTCCCTCCTCAGAAAATTAATGAATAGAAAAAGAAATAATAATTCACAAAGATAACCCTTTATTAATTTATTAATGCAAAGAATAAACTGTGAACTGAAGGTGTATCCTACTGAAAGAAAAAATAAAAAATGAAATGAAAAAATGATATTTTTGAATTCAACACTAATATACATTGAACTGGGGTGTCCTGTGAGGTTGACACCTCTTGTAGAAATCGGAAGCGTTTGCTGATGATGTGGGGGGGGGGGTCCGCAAGTGTTGTTGACAACCCAACGGCTCATTCTTCACAGAGTCTATAGCCGTGAATAATTCAGTCCATATGACAGGAAAGCAGGTCTTAACCACTGCAATGATGAGGTTATGTCCTGCGATTGCATACATATACACAGTTAAGTAATCCAAAAGGTACAATCTCAGCGTTAGTCCCCGTCTCGCTTCAATTCTTCTCTTTGATTGCAGGTTACCCGATCTGTCATTCCAAGAAGCTGGAACAGAGAGACAGTTAGCCACTGCTTAAAATTCACTCCTCCATGATATTTTAAGGCATTTAAAAAGAATGGTGAGGATTTTAAAAGACAAATTTTTAATCATGAGAGTCAAGGCAGGATGAACTAACTCTCAAGATTAGACAAAAGGAAGCTTTTTAACTAAGCTATCAATAACCCAGCTGGGAGCTGTGAGTCCTAGTGAATACTGTTTAGCCAAACCTCACATGTCACTTTTCGGGGGGGGGGAAGGGAGAGGGTGGGAAGGGACGGGATCGCCTGAGCTAGACTGATCTACCTTAACAATCAGCCAGAAATCAAACTATCAACTTTCGGGGTGGGGCAAAAAAAGTGGGCGGATAGCGGACTAGACTTACCCTACCTTACAAGTAGCCGCGCAGCATCAAACTATTTTTACTATATACTCCCTCGCACTTCCTAGCTATCGAACTTTTTCCCTCACAATATGATACAGAGTTGCAAGATCAGATGATCTGGTTGGAAGTCATAGACAAATCGAATCTTTCAGTAACGAAATATGTCAAAGTAGAATCAGAGTACAAGTAGGATCATATGTGGCAATATCCCAAGAAAGTGGCGGAGGAGCCCAAGAGGTATTATCCATGATTCATTCGTCTCTCAACCTGTGGCTGAGAGGAAGCTTTCTGAGCCTGCTCCTGCTTTACACCTGTTTTCGAACCAGTACTACAAGTAAACACAAGAAGGCGGATCGTCAGGGTAGAAGAGTAAACATGGTCTGATTGATTTCATTAATGGCTCTCTCCAGTGGTGCAACGATGCATGTCTTGTTCCTACCATTATTCCACGACGTCTACGGCAATCCCCACTGAGGAATTATATGTGTGGCGCTCAATGGGATGTCCGAGGTTTTTTGTAAATTCGCAAATGCTGGCTTTTAACTCCAAGATTGTGGAAGCTTTTCAAGAGTGGAAAAATTGCGGTGATTCAGCCGTAGAGGTATGCCCTGCATGACGTCTCCACATACGACACCAGGACAAAGTAAGAACGTCCTTTTCGTGGCGGAGGTGTATGTTATTCGGAAAGTTTTTTGGTAAGAATACGTCACGAGTAATGCAGCGAAACCAAGGAGTGTGGAGGGAGGCCCATAACGAGGGGCTCCCGAAGCTCCTGCACCCACAAGATGACATTAACGCAAGCCGATTCCCTCTTATGTTCATCTGGAACAACTATTACAGGACCCAAGTTTTTGTTCACTATCAGGCCAACAGAAGATAGGTTGAGTGCACTTGATGACCATATTGCTGCTCAGTGCGCCAATTCCAGGTTGCACGCATCTGGGAAATTTCTCCTGAGGCCCCTAAGACAGAGGCTTTGACTGGGGACTGGTCCTCTCCTGACAAGACCACTAAGCGGGGGTCTGAGAGTACCAACAAGAGAAGACAGCGTCTAATGCGTGTGCCACCCTGTCGGTGGACACTCAAACGGGTGCCCACCCACCTGTGGGGCCTACAGCCTGTGAGTTGTCTCAGAAAGTTTGCTGGAGAACGTGATACACGCTTTTTCCGGGATGGGGCAGGAAGCATATCCCAACGTTCACGGAGTGTTCCAAGAAGTGGTGAAGGAATGATTCGCCAAATATGGGAGACCTGGACGTAACTACAATACACGGTTGCATGAGGTGTAGTGGAAGTCCACCAGGAGGCTTCGTCCTGGTGAGGAGATGTTGCGGAAGTGGTTTCCCGCAAACGAATGGCAAGGAGTGTCGGATATGTCGGGACAAAGCGTCCAGGTAAGAAATATGGTCAAAAGTGCTGAGGCGCCTCTTGCAGATGGGGTGTGGCAAAGCGCCCCGCAAATTGGTAGGCACGGGGGGTGGGAGGGGGGCCTTGGGAGTCAAAAGTCAAAGAAGGTCCATGTAATGTACGTGTGGAACGGGAATAGACCCACAAACATAGAAGAAAACCTCCTTTGTGAATTAAATGTGTTAACCATCAATGTAAATGGCCTGCGGGCAAGCTTAAGTGTGTAAGTGTGTGGGATGGAGTGCTTCTTGCGCAGGTAACGGCTGTGAATGTTTAATGTTCATACAAGAACACATTTTATAAGTTGGGCGAGAGTTACGTTAACAGGCTACGAATGTATGTTAGCATCTCTTTAAAAATTAAAGGTGGGTAGCTATAGGTGGTGAAGGATTAAGATAAGTAAGATAAGATAAGATTTCGTTCGGATTTTTAACCCCAGGGTTAGCCCACCCAGGATAACCCAAGAAAGTCATGCGTCACGAGGACTGTCTAACTTATTTTTCAATTGGGTCCTTAAATCTTGTCCCCAGGATGCGACCGCACACCAGTCGACTAACACCCAGGAACCTATTTATTTGCTGCTAGGTGAACAGGACAACAGTGTAAGGAAACTGTCGAAATGTTTCTAGAAGCCGAATTCGAACCCGGGCCCTCCGTGTGTGAAGTGGGAGCTTAGTAGCCACCAGGCCACTGGCCACCGATTAAGCCCTTGCGTGTCTTGAGATGGAGCAGGGGGGTGGGGGGTGGGAGGGGGGTGGAAGGTAGAATGGTACTGTGGGTGAGGTAAGGTTTGTTTTATTTAACGATTACATTGCCTGCCAGAAGCAAATCGAAAGTTAAAAATAGAAATTTTTTGAGGGCGCTTTTAAACGTTTTGACACTCGGTTTGCCGTTCATTACGTCATGATGGGTTGGAATTGCGTTATCCACCATGGCGAATGTTTGACCCGAGGGGGCAGGTGGGTGGGGGGAGCCACGGTCGTTCGCAGGGCTATGGCGGGCCCTCTGATAGACTTTTATGTAACACATAGGAATTAGAGTTGGGCACGTTCAACCTTTGATGGGATTTTCAGATCACCGTGCAGTGCCTACGGACTTGACTTGGGATGGAAATGATCAGGGTTTATCCAGGCTATTGTAAACTGAATGAGCAGCTATTGGAGGGGGAGGGGATGGTCCTCTTTTCAGTATTGTGAAAGAATATCTATAAACGTTACGGGCAGGGAAGGTTTGGGGTTGGAAAAGGTGGAAAACACGTCCAAACCTGAAAGCGAGTTTTATAGAGAAGTGGGTAAAAGAGGAGGCGAGGTAGAGGTATGGCAGTGCAAAACTATCTGGAGGGCCAGCTAATGATTACTATGTCGGGCGGAGTAGTAGGTGTGACGACATTGAACAACTTTCGTAGCCGACTTGCAGAAATTCATCATGAGACTTTCAGTGAGGTAGTCAGAGCAGGTATGGAAGAAGTGCTACTGGGTGACAAACCAAATTGTGCAAAATTTAGGTAGACAACAGGCGACGTCCTCTTGCAATTGAAAGTATGCACGTTTTGGTGGTTACCTGCCGGGTCAAGTATCCCACCACGGACAAGCAATGAGTTTTTATGCCTGACTATGGTTTGGGGAAAAGCTACGGCGTATAGGAGGGTCCATGCAGTTGGCCTGGTGAGAGGGATTTCAGAAAAGTTATAAGTGAACAGATAGAACGGTAACTAGAAGGTAGAAATTCGGTGAGAGGTAGGAGGAAGCGATCTTTAGTATGAGTATAGAAAGGCACCAGGTAAAGATGGCATTTCGAATGATTTTTATAGGCGCATTGGGAAATTATAAAGCATTGTGTGGTGTGATGGTATTGAATGCCATGCCACGGAGGGGAGGTGAGGTAGTCACAAAGTACGGGGGTAGTTGTGTTGGTTCTCAAAAAGGGAGGGGGAGGGTCTGATGCATATAGAGCAAATCTCTTTATGGTCCTCGACTATAAAATCTGTTGCAAAAGTTTTAGGAAACAAGAATGAGGAATGTTTATGGGGTCCGTTAAATTCACGAGAACAGCTAGCATACGACCAGGTAGGAATCATGAGGGACGGACATATTAATTAGTAGGATTTTTTGGAGGAATGTCAAGGGGGTGGCTCGGGCTTGACTGGCAAAATGCTTACGACTTGTTGATAGAGATTTATGAGGCTTATTTAATTGAAGCAGGTTTTGGAGAGGGATTGTAAGATGGGTTTATAACCTTATGTCTCGCTATGGACACGTACAGGTAAATGGTAAATTGGGGCAAACCCGGTCCGTATGGAAAGGTTTGAGCAAGGGGCCCCTCTCCCGCTGCTTTTTTTTCTTGTATGCAAAACCCCATCTATAGCGGATGTGGTTTGGAGGCGTGGAACGCTGAGGCAGTGACAAATGCAGCATGTGGTTCGGGTACGTAGATGATAACCACGATTTTTGTTTAAAAGGGTAGGAGATTGCAGATCGTGGGATGGATTGTTGAGTTTTTTGGCAGAGTCGGGGGCATGTGCGTCATAAGGGCAAAAATCGAATTTATTGGAGGTGGGGTACAATGGGTGGGGGGAGGTTGGGCGAAAGGTATGGGTGGTCAGTCGTGGTGCAAACTTAGAATATGTGTATCATGTCATGCAATGAAGATGTAGGGCCGAAGGGTAAACTCTGAATTGTGGTTAAACAAGGCTTTAGATCGACGTCGGTGGTTTAAGAGCTGGAATGTTTGTTGCAACAGAAACAGAAGTGGTTAATACACTTGTTTATAGTAAGGTATGGGGTGTGGCTGCAGTGTAATACCCTTTAAGAGGATATGGATATCAGGAACTGCAGAGATGGGTCCTACTTATGTTTGGGATTCCGGGAGAGCTTGGTTAAGTTCGGGAGTTGTCATGACCCATGTTTCGTCGGGGGGTTTTAGGTCTCTTGGCTTTGGGCCACGGGTGAAGTGCCCTCTATGTAAAGCACGGTATAATCCTGGCGGGCGTGAAGAAAGGCATCCGGGTGGTCGGGTAATGACGAAATGCGTAAATGTGGAGCGGCAGGGATTAATCGAGTGTGAGACATGCTGCGTTTGTTGTTAAAGTTTATAAATGCACAACGATCCGGGTGGGTGCAAATGTCAGTCAATATGTTGCCGTGGGAATGGTACAGGGATTGTCAGTTTTTTCTGCTGATAATTGGGGGGGAAAATGACGGATTTTGTAAACTTAAGTTGGCACCAGGGTTCGTGAATTGGTGTACAGATTTCATGCGGATTTTAGCATCAAATCGGTCTTACATAGATGGTTTGGTAAAGGGAGCGGATTGGCTTACTTGCTGTCTCGAAAAACAGCTTTTCATGCAGGTCTACTTTTTGTGATACCTTGACAAAGTTCGTTCGTGGTTGGCGGTTTTTTAGATTTTCATAGTGAGCGGAAGTATTTTCACCTTACGGGCCTAACATTGGCGTTAGCGGAGTATCAAGTGAGGTACGAAGAGGCAATAATGTACGTGTGGCTGATTTCCTCTAAATCTCGTGGGGTATGCGGGAAACCAGGGGATCAGTTTTATGATCAGGGCAATTGCGCAGGTATCCCTACAGAACGTATTGCAGAAACTAAAAGTTAAAATGTATTGTGTAAAGATTGCTGGAAGATCAACTACTGTCAGCATAGCCATCACATTTCATGCCATTATTAACTCATGCAAGATACAAGAATGTTTTAACAAATGTAGATAGGGAATCATTCACGTGTAAGTCTATAAGTAACGTAAAAGGTGAAATATGTACAGTAAGAATTAACAAGAGAGGCTTGTCAGCCTTTGATGATAAAAGGTATCACTTGAATACTAATGAATCCTTGGCTTATGGACACCCTGATATTCCACCATCTAAACGTAGCAGAATAGAGTGATTCCCATGTTGTATTACCAGAAATGTACTGTGGAACCTCAAAAATCGAACTTAATCCGTTCCAGGAGCTAGTTTTAATTTCGAAAAGTATGAAATTCGAATCAATATTTCCCATAAGAAATAATGGAAATACAATTAATCCGTTCCAGAAACCCAAAAATATTCACACAAAAAAATAAATTTCATAGAGATTAATTACAGTTTTACATACACACAACAAATACTATAGTCTTTAATTATGTATAGTAATATAAAATAACATTTTTACTTACCTTTATTGAAGATTGGTGATGGCATCTGGAAGATAGGGAGGAGGAGAGAGGGAGTTGGGGTTATTGTTTGGTAGGAGAATCCCCCTCCATGAGGACTTCTGGTATCAAAGCCCTCTCTGGGGTTGCTTCCCTTCTCTGTATTTTGATGCCACTAGGACCAACTTGAGAGTCATTCGACCCCAGTCTCACAAAATAACTGTCTACAGTCCCCTGTATTTGTCTCACAAAATAACTATCCACAGTCGTCTGTTTCTGTCTCACAAAATAACTGTCCACAATCGTCTGTTTGTCTCGCAAAATAACTCCACAGTCATCTGTTTGTCTCACAAAATAACTGTCCACAGTCGTCTGTTTCTGTCTCACAAAATAACTGTCCACAGTCGTCTGTTTTTGTCTCACAAAATAACTGTCCACAGTCCTCTGTACATCCTGGCAAGCTCAACAAGTCTCATTCCAATCTCATACTACCGTATTATTTCCTTCTTCACATCTATGGTGTTTCTCACTTTCTTTACCACAGGGGTACCGCTAGCAAGTTTCTTTGGGCCCATGGCAGCTTATTTCACAGCCCCACAACACTAAACACAATTAAATAATCATAAAATGTGCGAATGAGATTGCAGGTTAGTGTTCATTCAAGCATAAACAAAGCTAGACTGCTCACGGTGCCTGCGCAGGACGTGGACAGAGCGGGCCAGCGGACAGGTCCTGTACCCGGCGGTCCGAAATTTGAAACACGTTCGATTCTTGGTACACAGTTTGTCCTAAAAAAATGGTCTTATTTTCGAAACGTTCGATAATTGATTACGTTCGATTTTCAAGGTTCCACTGTATATGAAATATTGTGTATTGGTTGTATATTAATAAATAAATAAATGAAAATATTGTGTATTAGTGTTATCCTTCATTTTAAGTTAATTTTGGTCGACAAGATTCAGCCTTGTTTGGTCTGTGTTAGGAGCAATCTGAGTCACCCAGTTTTGACATAGATACTGTCTATGATCAAACACATTTGAGTCTAGCTTTCCTAATCTAGAAGACTTTGAGTTTAGCTCTTGTACAACATACCAGGTTGGATGACATAGTACTTGACTGAGTCTCTTGATCCACAGGAGATGGAAATACCTTATGAGTTCTAACTCTAAAGACAACTAACACTAAAATTCCCTATTAAGGATTATAGTTTCTCCCACATAATCACTCTCATCGTAGTACCATATTTCGTGATGTATGCCAACTAGTTGAATACAGGGTGTTGCAAAACCCTGAATGGGTTACAAATGATTCATTATGTAATATATATGAAGTATATATACTCCTTTCTCATATAATTTTATATTGCTTAATTTGTGAAATAGCTTAAATCGCAAATGTATTGCCTTATATTGTTATTTGACGTAGCTTATTATTAGTTTAAGGATTTACCATAATTATGTGCGCTCAGTTCAATCTTTATTGTCAAACATTACTGTAAATATCGCTTGTCGCTTTAGTTAAATAACTAGCCCGGCTTCTGAAGCTGTGCTGTGTCCATAGCGGGGCTATCCGTGATCGAGGGAGGGGGTGTCCTCACCTCTCGTGAAGTATTGCTGTACTGCTCTATACTCGCTTGTGGTTGCGACAGATTGTTGTCTCATTCTTCTGTTAGTTCCCTGTAGAACATCTGACTTCACAGAACATTGTATAGACTTTAGTGATTTTCGACGTTGTACTGAGAGGATTGTGAGTGTCCACATAGACACCTCTCGAGCATACTCTGTACACTTAGCACCTATAGCTCTGACCCTAATTTTGGGATACTAAGGTTTCTCGTGTATTGTCCATCAAGTCAGGTTCGATTCCTATGCTGAAACTTAGATTTCAGTAGTATGGGAGTTTTGTAACTTTTGTTGGAGGATCTGCTGATGGTCCCTCTACTTAAGTGTTGTTATGTTATCTCTCCTGATCCTGATTGTGTTGCATTTCACCACTTGCTTATAAAGGCTATTGGGCTTACATTCTTTTCATTGTTCTCAAGCAGTACTGCTTCTGTTGCCAGTCGGCTCAAGAAGTTAGTTTATGTGAGGACTTTTGTCAGTCACTTTGTTTTAAGTCTAGTTCAGCGTGAGACAAGTGAAATTTACTTTAGAGGCACTTACAACGCATACACAAACCCCTTATTTGTACATATTTGTAATATCTATTAAATGTTTTTATACCAGAGGGTACTTAAGAATTATAAATGTCTGGAGATGTGCTTTCAGCACAATACATATTGAACTCGAAGTGATTGATTTTATTTTGATTGCTGTGATTAATTTAATTTGATAATAGACCTCTAGACTTAAGAAATTTATTAAATTTTAAGATTGAGAGGAGCGAGGGGCGGGGAGAGACGGGGGGTGTGATGAAGGTGAGCCTACCGAGTTTGTAATCCGAAGCACTATTGAATAATACTGAATATTAATGATAATGGACAAGATACTGAATACTTGTTACGAAACACATCCAGTAACAGGCTGGATCTAGAAGTGGCAGTCCTTTCTAGTATTCACTGGAGATCTCCTAACTTTAGAATCGTGTTTTGTTGTAACAAATGGGCGGCCTGTCCCGGGATGCTCTTGATCTGCCAAGGATGTTGGAGAAATTGTCAGTTTGACATACAGTAACTCTATGATCAAACACTTTGAGTACTTTCCTAATCTGAAGACTTTGAGTTTAGTCTTGTACAACATACCAGGTGGATGTATGTACTTGACTGAGTCTCTTGATCCAAGGAGATGGAAATACTGTTTATGAGTTCTAACTCTAAGACAACTAACACTAAAATTCCTATTAGGATTATAGTTTCCCAGAATCACTCTCTCGTAGTACAATTATTTTCGTGATGTATGCCAAAGTGAAACAGTTAATTGATACTCTGACTTCAGACGTGTTGGCGAGTAGCCAAATATCTCGGTGTGACGTATAACAGGAATTACACTGCAAAAACTGTCAATCGCAGTTAATTACAAATAGAATATAATAGTTTCCTGCTCATACAGAGATGTCTGATTATGATTCAGATTCTGAAAGCCTAGTGTCACAATTAGGAAGTATGGCTCTATTTGAAGTTGAAGAAAGAGCAACTAGAGCAGAAATGAGCCTAGTGTCTGAGCCTAGTGTAGATCAGTTCTCGCTCGCTCCTCCTTCACTGACACTATAGTACAGAGTATAAGCTGGTAGTATGACACTAGCCTTAATACTCAAGTCATGTGCTATGATACCCCCTGTACCTACTTATCCCTAGACCCATCCTCAGACTCTCTAGAGAATTGCTGGACGAAGTGTCCGAGACCTAAGGACCGTCCAGACCATGTTAATTTCCCTACTCCCTCCATTACCCACGGTCCTATCTTCTCAGGAACAGTTGCAGATGAGCTTTGAAACGAGCCCGTCCTTATTCGTTTGCAAGGACTGCAACAAATAGAGAGGCAACAGAGGAAATTGAACGAAGAAGATATTCAAAGAAGAAAATGTTCGTCCACTGTTAAGACCAACAGACTGATAGATCACAGGACACATTTAATGTGCAGACAAGCTGCATCCATGGTTCACTCACGTTTTTCTGAAAGTGACTTAGACACATATTTTCTGAGATGTGTTTCTTGACGTAACCAGGCACGCATGCTTATGTGAACTAGGCCCAACGAAACAGCACTGGCGGCAACATGTTGCATACTGCTTTGATGGGAACGAGCTCAAAACCTGTACGGCAGCCTTGCCATTTACCAAGTACATGTAGTTGATGACCTGTCAAACCAAAACAATTCTATAGGACGTATAACTTGTTACCTGTAAGTTATTCACAAGAGCATTTCGTACGTTACAAACGACGACAAGATCAGACATGTGTAGAGTTTGCTCGTGAAAAAAAGTTGCATTCAGGAGGTAGGTCAGGTCTGCCAAGTGTAACAAACTAGACAGTCTTGTCAGTTGTTACTAACATGTGAAAACGAGCTTAACAACTTTTACTGTCTAGCGACTGACATACAAGAATATCTGAATCGACTCATATCTACCTCGTATATTCTGGAAACTGCAGCATTAGCAGACAATTACACATTATCTTGCTCACAAATTCGTACATACTAAAACACAAAGAAAAACAATGTACACTAAAAATTGTCCTAGAGAGTTGGCAACCTAAATCGCTGCTCAATGCCGCCTGATGTTACCAGCTACTGTAACTTCTCGTACCTTTACCAGGAAACTCACAATCCTGAATCAGTCTTCTGTGGCTAGACAAAATCTGATACTCGAAGAAGAAGAAAGTTAAATGTACCTACTGTAACAGAAAAGGACAGCTAGAGAATATTGCTATAAGTTAGAAAGAGACACGAGATACAGTCGTTCAGGCCTGGCGCCCCCACTCAAGTCGATATCCTCGGTTTCCGAGGCAAAAAGCGCACCAAAAATCCTAGCAATTCCTCATATACCTATCTGTTTTTCAGAATAATGTTAACTCAGGATAGATGACTAGCGTCAGACAGGTATGCTGACGAAAAGATTCGTCAGACGATGAGTCCTTACTTTTTCGAGAGATAAAAGTAGGAGATTTATGACGAATCAACATCTAACTGAGATAATTTCTTTCAGAGCAACCTGGCAGTTATCTCACGTTATTTAAAGAGAAGATGTACGCCCATAAAACTGACGATTACCATATTGCAAGATAATGTATGTTAGAAGCCTACTGATGGCTGTTATAAAAGTGCCTCTGCACAAGTTACAATTGAAACAAGCTAATATACTGGTTTATATTTCAGTGGGTATATCCCAGGTGGTGGTTTTTCCCATCAGGTCAGCTGGACTTGTGTGAGGGAACGATATCCTCTCATGCCTGGTACATGTAAAGAACCACTTGTGATTGCATTAATAAAACACTGATGATAATTATGCCATTGAAGCTTGAAGAGAGAAACCTTTTTATTTCCTCTCAGCACGCACAATTACTCAGAGCTATGTCAAAGAATTCAACAACCATCCTTGTCTCCTGTTGAAGTTAGTGGATCGACAATGAATTTGGGCTTGAATTATGTTGTTTTCAGTGCCACCTCTGCCGCCCAGTCGGTCATAACTCACTGACTCCCCCGCGGCTTATCAACCTAGTCAGGACATAACAACTGCTGCCCATTAAATTTTCTAACTCATGATGTATTTAAATCAAGGAATCAGTCTATTTGTTGATCAGTTCACTGGAAAGACAGAGAGAGATATAGTCAGTAACTGAGAGAGTGAAGGCAAAGGTTCTTCGATAATAGTTAACTATTATAGTAATGGTGTACCTGATGGCAGCAAAAATACATGTATAACTTGCGCGTCAGCTGATACTCTCCGTATATTCCTCCCACCACATTCAAGCAAACTGCCGATGGTGCTTGACCCAGTTACATTTTCGTGAACAAGCATTGCTTTTTGCTCACAATAGTGCCCATAGGGAGGCACATTTGGGTTGTCAAGAAGACACTCGGTAAAACTTCCAAATACATGTTTGCTTGGCCCAAAGATGAATGGAAACAGTAGCTGATACATGTGCGAAACCGTGCCACTATGTGTCAAGTGACAGGCAGAGCCAGTGCACACAGCCTCCACCTAACACCTCTTCACTATGTTTCATTAGTACCATAGTTCAGTTTCATCTGACTAAAGATTTGTTCAGCCGGATGGACTCGTTCAAAAGGTTGAAGCGCTTACTATCTCTCTGCATCCTGTGTTCTGACAAAGCTCCTAATTTCAATCCTTGCCGTTCCCTTCCTTTTACATATAATGCGATGGTTATGCAGTGGGCGGCTGATGCTGCTCCAACAGTCAACATCCACTGATCATTCTCCACCTATATGTTACTACTTCATCTAAGCTTACACGACAACTGCTAGAAAAATTATGACACTACATTGAGAAAGAGCTCTAGCTCTTGTGGTGTCCTTGGAACATTTTGGACTTGTATTTTGGCACATTCCCCATTTAAAATTAACGTTTTTTTTCAGACCACAATCCAGATCACTTATATTAACACCAAGAACAGTAAAATTGCTAGGAATCCACTTGCGCATGAGAGTGTCCGGCGTAACCCCGTTTGGACCATACAGAACCAACAACCTTATTGTTATTAGTATAAAACACAAAGTGGTCATTGTAATGTAATTTGCTCGACGCTCTGTCCTCGCTCCTTAATAATATTATCAGCTTCTACTTTAACATTAACGTAATTTATGCCAAATACCTTTTGTTACATTGCTATCTCTCCACAATTCAGTAAAGTAACTAATATTCCCATCCCCAGCCCATATCCTAACAACTATATACTCATGTCATTGTCTAAAATAATTCTATATTTGATCTTATCTATAACTTACATATATTTATTTTAATAATATAGTTATCTCAAAGCTGCAACTCGGACAATAGCAACCCTAAAGTCAGTTCTGCGATCAGCCGGAGCTGTGGCTCGTATGTTTGGTTTGCGTGCATGCCAGCACAACAGCCTGGTTGATTCAGGCCGTGCGATCCACCAGGAGAGGCTGGTCAGACCGGGCGCCCGGGGCGTTGACCCCCGGAAACTCTCTCCAGGTAAACTCCAGGTAAACAGTATTGTCTGTAGAGAGACATAAGCTGAGCGTACGATGTGGTAGTGTCGTGTGGCGAGGTACGCGTGACGCCAACACTGTCCGGGGGGCCGCAGCACCCTCCCTTCAACTACCACACCTTAAGCCTGTTCTTCATACTCAATGTTCATACTGCCTCGTCTTCTCACAACACACTACTTAAGAGTGGAATGCAGTCTCCTCTACTATGACGAGCCTCAACGTGCCCTCCTTGTCACGCTATCCGTCTTTACACTGAGTATATAACCCGATAGGCGAGATACAATACGGTACTGCCCTAGTACTAGGGGCATACCTAGTGAGGGGACGCGTAAATTGTAAGGGGTTTGGGCACAAGAGAGACTGATTAATTTTTATATTAAATTGTATTGAATGAGTAATCATAATAATTGAAAAACATTTTTGCAAATCCAGTGCACCCTTTTTCGTGGGGGGGGGGTGTTGCAACCCTTTTAATGGGTTACAATATTATTATGTATAATTAAAGTAAAATTACCCCTTTTTATATATTTTTTTATAGCTTATATTTTCGATAATAGCAAATCGCAAAAGTATTGCCTAAAATTTTTTTTTGACGTAGCTTATGTTTTTAGGAAAATACATAATAATGCTCGTTCAAATCTTGATTCTCAAAATACTGTAATTACGCTTTTGGGTCGTTTTACTGCCGGCTTCTGAGCGTGCTGTCCTCGGGGCTATCACGGATCGAGGGGGGTTCCTCACCTCTCGGAAACATTCTCCCCTCTAGACTCGCTTGGTGGTTGGACAATTGGGCTGTCTCTTTTTCTTTTTAGTTCTTAGAACTCTTTCACGGAACATTGTATAAATTAGTGATTTTCGACGTTGTACGAGGTTTTGTCCAAAAACACCGAGCACTCTGGTCCTTTGCAAGCTTCTGACCAATTTTGTACTGGTTTCTGGTATTGTCAAGTCGGGGTTTTTTCCAGCTGAAATTTGATTTATATAGGGATTTTGTAACTTTTTTTGTGGGGATCTGCTGAGGTCCCTACTTAGTGTTGTTAGTTATCTCCTTGATCCTGATTGTGTTGCATTCATGTTTTTAATGGGATTTGGGGTTAGCATTTTTTTCATTGTTCAAGCAGACGTTCGGTTTCCAGGGGCGGG
>NC_069462.1:3914973-3951867 GCF_026875155.1 Cherax quadricarinatus | reverse complement strand
ATTGAGGACATCCTATGAAAGACCCTTAGGTTAGTGATCACGTGGTCCTGAGCTTCGAATATAAAGTAGAGCAAACAAGTGGAGAGGGAAGCAGCAGGAGGAGCAGGACAGGAGAAACCTAACTCTAAAAGGAAGGAGGACTACACAAGAATAAGGAACTTATTGTATGAGGTTCAGTGGGAAAGAGAAGGGGTGGGAAAATCTGTAAATGAAATGAACACTGTGACAACAAAATGCAAGGAGGCAGAAAAGAGGGTCATACCCAAGAGCAACAGAATTAATGGGAAGACCCGAGTGAGCTCTTGTTTTACCTAGAGGTGTAGAGAGGCCAAAACTAAGTGCGCCAGAGAATGGAAAATGTTATTTGTTTATTTATAAACACATCGACTGTTAACCACCAAGGCAGGGTGGCCCGAAAAAGAAAAAGTTTCATCATCATTCACTCCATCACTGCCTTGCCAGACGGGTGCTTTACACTACAGTTATAAAACTGCAACATTAATTAACACCCCTCCTTCAGAGTGCAGACACTGTACTTCCCATCTCCAGGAATAAAGTCTGGCCTGCCGGTTTCCCTGAATCCCAGCACGTCAAGTCCTAAAAACCATTTGTCTCCATTCACTTCTACCTAATACGCTCATGCATGTTTGTTGGAAGTTCAAGCCCCACGCATACAAAACCTCTTTTTACACCCTCCCTCCAACCTTTTCAAGGCTGTTCCCTACCCCGCCTTCCCTCCACTACAGGTTTATACACTCTCGAAGTCTTTCTGTTTCGCTCCAGCCTCTCTACATGTCCAAACCATCTCAATAACCCCTTCTCAGCTCTCTTGACAATAATGTTGTTAATCCCATACCTCCTCCTAATCTCCAAACTATGGATTCTCTTCATTATATTCACATCACACATTGCCCTCTGTTGCAACCCCTGAATGGGTTACAATGATTATTATGTATATATATAATGTATATTACCTTTTCATATAATTTTATATTGCTTATATTTGCGATAATAGCTAAATCGTAAATGTATGACTTTATATTATTATTTGACTGTTATATTGTTATTTGACTTATGTTGTTAGGATGTACATAATATGTGCTCAGTTCAAGTCTTGATTGTCAAACTACTGTAATTATCGCTTGTCGCTCGTTATACTGCCGGCTTCTGAGCTGTGCTGTCCACGGGGCTATCACGTGATCGAGGGGGGTGTCCTCATCTCTCGTGAAGTATTCAGTCTGCTCTAGACTCGCTTGGTGGTTGGACAGATTGTCTGTCTCATTATTCTTGTTAGTTCTGTAGAACTCTGTTCACAGAACATTGTATAGACTTAGTGATTTTCGACGTTGTACTGAGGTTGTGTGTCATATAGACACTCTGCGTATCTCAGGTCCTTAGCTATAGCTTCTGACCTAATTTTGTACTGGTTTCTGTGTATTGTCACAGTCAGGGTTTTTCCTATGCTGAACTTAGATTCAGTAGTATGGGAGTTTTGTAACTTTTGTGGAGGATCTGCTGATGGTCCCTACTTAGTGTCGTTATATTATCTCCTTGATCCTGATTGTGTCGCAGTCGCTTGTTATATGGCTATTGGGCTTAGCATTCTTTTCATTGTTCAAGCAGACTGTTCTAGTTGCCAGTCGGTCAAGAAGTTAGTTTATGTGAGGACTTTGTCAGTCACTTGTTTAAGTCTAGTCGAGTCGTGAGACATAGTGAACTACTTAGAGCACTTACGCGCATTCACAAACTTACTTGTAAAATTTTGTAATTATCTATTAAATGTTAACATACCAGACGGTACTTAAGAATTATAAATGTGATATGTGCTTTCAGCACAATAAAATTGAACTCGAGAGATTGATTTTATTTTGATTGCTGTGATTAATTTAATTTGATAATATACCTCTAGACTTAATAAATTTATTAAATTTTAATTTCTCTAGTTAGTAGCCTACCAGTTGTAATCCTGAAGCACTATTGAATCATACTGAATTCTTATGGATAATTGGACAAGGATACTGACTACTTGTTACGAAAACCCAGTAACAGGCTGGATGCTAGAAGGGTAGTCCTTTCTAGTATTCACTGGAGATCTCTAAGCTTTTAGAATCGCGTTTTTTGTAACAAATGGGGGCCTGTCCGGGAGGCCCTTGATCCAAGGTGTTGGACAAATTGTCCAGTTTGACATACTAGTAACTCTATGATCAAACACTTTGAGTACTTTCCTAATCTGAAGACTTTGAGTTTAGTCTTGTACAACATACCAGGTGGATGTATGTACTTGACTGAGTCTCTTGATCCAAGGAGATGGAAATACTGTTTATGAGCTCTAGCTCTAAGACAACCAACACTAAAATTCCTATTAGGATTATAGTTTCCCATAATCACTCTCTCGTAGTACAATTATTTTTGTGATGTATGCCAAAGTGAAACAGTTAATTGATACTCTGACTTTGTCTGAGTTAAGTACATTAAAACTTCAGACGTGTTGGCGAGTAGCCAAATATCTCGGTGTGACGTATAACAGGAATTACACTGCAGAAACTGTCAGAGCGTTAATTAAAGATATATTGTTTCCTGCTCATACAGAGATGTCTGATTATGATTCAGATTCAGAAAGCCTAGTGTCACAATTAGGAAGTATGGCTCTATTTGAAGTTGAAGAAAGGGCAACTAAGGCAGAAGTGAGCCTAGTGTCCGAGCCTAGTGTAGCTCAGTTCTTGCTTGCTCCTTCCTTCACTGACACATTAGTACAGAGTATAGCTGGTATGACTAAGCCTCACGCTAGTACTGTGTATGCTACACCTGTATCTACTTATCCTAGACCAGATCTAGACACTCTAGAGACGGCTGGACGAGGTGTCCGACCTAAGGACAGTCCAGAAAGACATGTTAATTTCCCTACTCCTCCATTCCCCACTGGTCCTATCTCTCAGGAACAGTTTGAGATGTTTGAACGCCTCATTATGTTGCAGACTGCACAAATAGAGGCACAGAGGAAATTGAACGAAGAAGATTTCCAAAGAGAAAATGTTCGTCTGTTAAGACAACAGACTGATAGATCACAGGACACATTTAATGTGCAGAAAGCTGCATCCATGGTTCCTAAGTTTTTTGAAAGTGACTTAGACACATATTTTGATGTGTTTGAGAACCAGGCACGTGCTATGAACTGGCCACGTAAGCACTGGGCAACATTGTTGCATACTGCTTTGACGGGAAGAGCTCAAACCTGTACTGCAGCTTTGCCATTTACCAAGTACATTAGGTATGACGCTGTCAAACAAACAATTCTAGAGACGTATAACTTGTTACCTGTAAGTTATCAAAGAGCATTTCGTATGTTACAACGACGACAAGATCAAAATTGTGTAGAGTTTGCTCGTGAGAAAAAAGTTGCATTTGAGAGATGGTGTAGAGCTGCCAAGTGTAAGAACTACGACAGCCTTGTTCAGTTGTTACTACACGAAGAGTTTAACAACTGTATGTCTGCTGACATACAAGAATATCTGATCGATCATACTACCTCAGATATTCTGGAAACTGCAGCATTAGCAGACAATTACGAGATTTCTCACAAACCTGTATGTACTAAAACACAAAGAAACAAGGTAACTAAAAATTGTCCTAGAAGTTGGCAACCTAAATCAGCTGCTCATTGCCGGCCTGATGCACCTGCTACTGAAACTTCTCGTACCTTTACCAGGAAAACTCACAATCCTGAATCTGTCTCTGTGGCTAGACAGAAATCTGATATCGAGAACAAGAAAGTTAAATGTACCTATTGTAACAGAAAAGGACATACTAGAGAGTATTGCTATAAGTTAGAAAGAGATACGAGAAGCAGTCGTGCGGCTGACGCCCCCACTCAAGTCGTATCCTCTTCCGAGCAACAAAGACACCAAAATCCTAGTAATACCTCTGAACCTACTGTTTTAGATAATGTTACTCAGGATAGATGACTAGCGTCAGAAAGTGTATCTGACGAAAAGATTCGTTCAGCGATGAGTCCTTACTTTTCGAGAGATAAAGTAGGATTTGACGAATCACATCTAACTGAGATAATTTCTATCAGAGACACTGGCAGTTATCTCACGTTATTAAGAGAAGATGTACTGCCCATAACTGACGATACCTATTGCAAGATAGATGTATTGTTAGAAGCCTATGGAGGGGCTGTTATAAAAGTGCCTCTGCACAAAGTTTATATTGAAACAAGCTATTATACTGGTTATATTTCAGTGGGTATATCCAGTGGTGTATTTCCCATCAGGTCAGTGGACTTGTTGATAGGGAACGATATCCTTCATGCTGGTATATGTAAAGAACCACTTGTGATTGATAATAACACTGATGATAATTATGCCATTGAAGCTTGTAGAGAGAAACCTATTTATTTCCTCTCAGCGCAAATTACTAGAGCTATGTCAAAGATTCAACAACCATCCTTGTCTCCTGTTGAGTTAGTGGATGACAATGATTTGGGCTTGAATATGTTGTTTAGTGACGCTCTGCACCCAGGATCATTAACACTGACTCCCCCCGGTCATCAACCTAGTCAAGACACAACTGAAGTTAAATTTCTTACTCCTGATGATTTAATCAAGGATCAGTTTGTTGATCAGTCACTGGAAAAACTGAGAGATATAGCAGTTACTTAGAGTGAAGCAAAGGATCTCGATAATTGTTACTATTATAGTAATGGTGTACTGATGGAGAAAAATACATGTAAGTTGTCAGCTGATAGTGTTTCCACCACAGTCAAGCATTTCGTAGTGTTACCAGTTACATTTCGTGAACAAGCCATTGATTTTGCTCACAATAGTCCCATAGGAGGACATTTGGGTGTCAAGAAGACATTCGGTAAACTGGCAAAACATTTTACTTGGCCAAAGATGAAGGAAACAGTAGCTGATCATGTGCGACGTTGCCACGTGTGTCAAGTGACAGGCAAGCCAGCACACACACCTCCACCTTCACCTCTCACTATGAGCTCTAGTAGCAAAGTTCAGTTCATCTGGACTAGAGATTGTTCAGACTCGTTCAAAAGGTTGAAGCGCTTGCTATCCTCTGCTCTTGTGTTGAAGAGTCCTAATTTCAATCTTCCCTTCTTTTTACATATAGATGTGTGTTGTTATGCAGTGGGTGTTGTGCTGCTCCATCTGTCAACATCCACTGATATTCTCCATCCTATATGTTACTATTCATCTAAGCTCAAATGACACCAGAAAAATTATGCTATAGCTCTTGTGGTGTCCTTTGAAAATTTTGACGTGTATTTGGGCACTTCCCAATTTAAAATTAACGTAATTTTATGCCCAAATACCTTTTGTTACTTGCTATGTCAAATTCAGTAAAGTAACTTAATCCCTCCAGCCCATATTAACTATATATACTCATGTCATGTCTAATTATTATATTTATGTATTCACAGTATTGTTGTGTGAGGAGGAGACAAGCTGAGTGTTGAGTGGGTAGTGTGGTGCGAGTGATGTACTGCGCGTGACACAACACTGTCCTGCCGCAGACCCCCTCCTTCACTACACACCTTAAGCTGTTTCATACTCAGATGTTCATACTGCCTCGCATTCCACAACCACTACTTAAGAGTGGAATGCAGTCTTCTCTACTATGATCGAGCCTCAGTGCCCTGCTCGTCTACGCTATCCTGTCTCTACACTGATGTACATAACCACGAGTATGCAGAGATACGATACTGTGTACTGCCCTAGTACTAGGGGCATATCCTAGTGACGGACGCTCTGAAATTGTAGCGGTGCTTGGTACAAGAGAGACTTCGATTAATATTTATATTAAATTGTATTGATATGAGTAATCAGTAATAATGTGAAAGACATTAATGCAACTCCTAGTGCGACCGTCTGTCGTGTTGGGGGGGTGTTGCAACCCCTGAATGGGTTACAATGATTATTATGTATATATATAATGTATATTACCTTTTCATATAATTTTATATTGCTTATATTTGCGATAATAGCTAAATCGTAAATGTATGACTTTATATTATTATTTGACTGTTATATTGTTATTTGACTTATGTTGTTAGGATGTACATAATATGTGCTCAGTTCAAGTCTTGATTGTCAAACTACTGTAATTATCGCTTGTCGCTCGTTATACTGCCGGCTTCTGAGCTGTGCTGTCCACGGGGCTATCACATGATCGAGGGGGGGTGTCCTCACCTCTCGTGAAGTATTCAGTCTGCTCTAGACTCGCTTGGTGGTTGGACAGATGGTCTGTCTCATTATTCTTGTTAGTTCTGTAGAATTCTGTTCACAGAACATTGTATAGACTTAGTGATTTTCGACGTTGTACTGAGGTTGTGTGTCATATAGACACTCTGCGTATCTCAGGTCCTTAGCTATAGCTTCTGACCTAATTTTGTACTGGTTTCTGTGTATTGTCACAGTCAGGGTTTTTCCTATGCTGAACTTAGATTCAGTAGTATGGGAGTTTTGTAACTTTTGTGGAGGACCTGCTGATGGTCCCTACTTAGTGTCATTATATTATCTCCTTGATCCTGATTGTGTCGCAGTCGCTTGTTATATGGCTATTGGGCTTAGCATTCTTTTCATTGTTCAAGCAGACTGTTCTGGTTGCCAGTTGGTCAAGAAGTTAGTTTATGTGAGGACTTTGTCAGTCACTTGTTTAAGTCTAGTCGAGTCGTGAGACATAGTGAACTACTTAGAGCACTTACACGCATACACAAACTTACTTGTACATACTTGTAATATCTTATTAAATGTTAACGTACCAGACGGTACTTAAGAATTATAAATGTGATATGTGCTTTCAGCACAATAATATTGAACTCGAGAGATTGATTTTATTTTGATTGCTGTGATTAATTTAATTTGATAATATACCTCTAGACTTAATAAATTTATTAAATTTTAATTTCTCTAGTTAGTAGCCTACCAGTTGTAATCCTGAAGCACTATTGAATCATACTGAATTCTTATGGATAAATGGACAAGGATACTGACTACTTGTTACAAAAACCCAGTAACAGGCTGGATGCTAGAAGGGTAGTCCTTTCTATTATTCACTGGAGATCTCTAAGCTTTTAGAATCGCGTTTTTTGTAACACCCTCATACATGACATCTCCACTGCCTTCCGCCTTCTCCTTGTTGCAACATTCACAACCCATGCTTCACACCCATGCATGAGTGTTTGTGGCATGCAAAGAGTACGTAACCTTTATTCGGTGCATGTTCACACCCTCATTCACAGGCTATCTCCCCCAACCAGCGAACCAGGTAACTGAGGGTTGACGATGGGGCCCCGTCGTTCAACCAGTAACCAGGTTCCAGCCAATAAGATGATTTTGGCAATCGCAGAGGTTATGTGGGTACCACTCTCCTGTCTGCCCTTGTCATTCCCATTCTAGAGCTGGTTGAAGCACGGTCTGCTCTCTAATGGCTTCTATTCTGCCTTGCTTACCATGGAGTGCACTAATACCTATCACTGTGCATAGTGTATATAGTGTACATACTGCTGTTCTAAATTGGTGAAGGATAATGTAAGTTAAAATTTTTCTGTTGTGTTTATTTTGCTCCCTTTACACCCAGGATAACAGGCCATTTGGACTCCTGGGTTGTAATACGGGTAGTCTGTCCGAGAGCTGGAGCTGGACTTAGACAAAGGTTTGAGCCTTGGGTGAAGCTGGAAGCAGGAACATTGTGCAGCTTGCTGTCTGGCATTGCATTAGCTTTGCCAACGCTTTACAAATTTTGCGTGTCTGTTACTTTGCTGTGGTCAGCCTTGCTATTGTGTGATCGTTCAACAGCTCGCTACTAGCTTGTTCAGTGTGCTCGCTTCGCTACGATCAATCTTGTAGAACTGTGAAGCTTGCTGTCTGGCATTGCTTTACAAACTCTGCGTGTCAGTTGCGTGTCAGTTCTGTGTAAAGATTTTTGCAATCAGCTTTGCTATTGCGTATCCAACTTGTATTTTTATTCTGCAATCGTACTGTGCATAGCTAAGTGTGTTCTGAAAATAACGTGTTAAGTTGGGGTATTCTGCAATCGTACTGTGCATAGCGAATAACTTATACATTGTGGTATGCCACCTAGACGAGTCAGACGTCTGGTGTCGGCATATACTTTGTTTAACCTACCTAAATTGTCCCTACAGCGTTGTTGGCAAATTGCTCGTTCCATTGGCATTAATTACGAACGCACTCTCACAGCTGCGCGACTGCGTTCACTGATTACTGACAAACTTCGAGAAGAAGAGATGGCACATCAGACTTATCGCTTTACGGGAGCTAGGGAAAAAACTATTATGTTCTCGCAGGAGGAAGATGATATATCAATGGAGCAAAATCGTCAGTATAGTGCAGCAGGGTTGTCTCAAGGTGAATCAGCGGCGTTGGCACTTGAGCTGTCAAAAATCAATCTTGAGAAGACTAGGGAACAGAGAGCATTTGCAAAAGAAGAATTTGACAAGGAAAGAGAAAGGAGGCAGTTTTCGCATTCTGTAAATGACTTTAGTTTACAGAAAGCAGTGCAGCTTGTTTCCATCTTCAATGAGGCCGAACCAGAACAATTTTTCGAAAGCTTCGAAAATCAGGCTCGAGCCTTGAGGTGGCCGGAACAACACTGGGCATCGTTGGTTCACACAGCATTGTTTGGTAAGGCACAGGAATTTACGTCAGTGTTAAATGACACTGAATTTTCTGATTATCAAGTAGTGAAGAATACAGTTTTGGGAGCATATACATGTATCCCAGCTAAATATCGAAAGTTGTTCAAATTAGGCAGGCGACAGCTTGGTCAATCCCTGGTGGATTTTGTGCGACAGCAGATCAAAGCTTTTACCAGCTGGTATAAAGCAAGTGGTGTCGCTACCTTTGAGGATCTGGTGCAGCTTATTCTGATTGACAACCTGCTGGAGCCTGTGGGACCAGAGGTTCAAGTGTTTCTGCATGATCGTGACTTATCCACTGCATTGGAGGCAGCCAGGTTGGCTGATACATTCGAAACTAACTGCTCCTTGTCCGAGCTGTCCTGTCCCTTTTCAACAGCCTGGCATGAGCAGAGATCGTCAACCTTGGAGAATGAAGTGCCAGCCGTAGGGAGAACGTCTACGTCAGCCAACTAAGTCACCTGGTGAGCCACGCTTCTCAACCTATGGTCCACCTTCTGAGAGACAAACTACTCAACATGGTGTATCTCGACAACAGTATCCAGAGAGACACCAGCCAGAGCGACACCAGTTGCAACGTCAGCAGGGAGTAAAGGGCAAGCCTTTCGTCTGCTTCCTCTGTAACAAAGTATGTCACATCCGTCCCAACTGCTCCACAAACCCCAACCCATTGCGAAAATCTCTAATATCCCTAGTAACATGTCCCTGAGAGAAGTAGAAAAAGGGATGGCCCCTTATTATTGTAAGTCTTATTTCCCCTCAGGAAAACTCAGAAACAGCTGAAGTCAAAACTTTTAGAGATACTGGAGCATATTGCTCACTTATAAGAGAGGAAATATTACCCCTTTCAAAGAACACTTCCTTGAATTCCTCTGTTTTATTGGAAGCATTTGCAGGAGCTATATATTCTGTCCCTTTGCATAAAATTAATGTCCAGTGCAAATATTACACTGGGTACTTGACTGTGGGTGTATCCAAAGGATTCCCCATGAAAGATGCCATGTTATTACTGGGTAATAACATTACCACTGCTAGTGTGTGTCCTGAACCCATAATGATTAATTCTTCTCCGGTGTTGGCCATAACTCGGGCAACATCCCAAGGGTTGTCTGGCGAGAATGTTGACATATCCTTGGACGACTCTGATCTCGGAATAGCCACTTTGTTTTACGAGGCACACCGGCCGGAGCCTTGTAAATCAAGTGAACAGACGCCGATCAAGCCTTCCTATTCCTAGGTTGCAGGATTGCCAGATATCTCTGTTTCCATGCTCGAGGGACTGTCCTTCTGGGAGGAACATCGAAAGGACCCTTCTTTAAATTTCGCTTTTCAGGCAACCATGGGTAAATCCTCTTTGGATCATCCAGTCAAGTATAAACTTAAAAACAATTATTTGATCTGCACTGAGACTGGTAAGGAGATAGAGGGCCGGCAATTGTCTGACAGGTTAGTGGTTTCAACAAAGTTTAGACCTCAAATATTGAATATAGCTCATAATACTTCATTAGGACTTCACTTAGGATTTACTAAAACCTTATATAGAGTCACAAAAGAATTTTATTGCCCAAAATTAAAGCAGGATGTGAAGAATCATATCCGGTGTTGCCGAGAATGTCAGCAAGTAGGGAAACCTGGACATTCCATTAAACCTTCACCTCTCCATCCTATACCTGCTGATGGAGAACCTTTTGCAGATTTCATAATAGATTGTGTAGGTCCACTACCTAGGTCAAAGTCGGGAAATCAGTATTTATTTACCATTATGGATAGAGTAACTAGATATCCTGAAGCAATTCCCATGTGCAGTGTCAGGGAAAAGTTCAATAGATAGGAGTAGCGATATAGTAACAATAGTTTCATTGCCGGCTACTTGTTAAGGTAGGGTAAGTCCATCTCCCGCTATCCCCCCCCCCTTTTTCTCCCTCCCCGAAAGTGATAGTTTGCTTGCCGGCTACTTGTCAAGGTAAAGCAAGTCTAGCTCCTGCTATTCCCGCCTTTTTCCACCCCCCACCCCGAAAGTGATAGTTTGATTGCCAGCTGCTTGTTAAGGTAGGGTCAGTCTAGCTCCCGCTATCCCTTCCCCTCCTTCTTCCCCCCCCCCGAAAGGTGACGTGTGGGGCTCCGGTCCAAACAGTAATCACTAGACTCTCAGCTCCCAGCACTACTGTAAGTACATGCCTGCCTTGTATTCTAGTGGATTTATTGGTTGAAAGCTTCACTTTTGACCAATAATAAACTTAGTCCTTTCAGTCTTGCTCTAAGTTGACTGTTGTAATAAAAAAATCACCACATCTTTTAGGTATTGTACTTATCATGGAGAGTGATTTCTTAAGCAGTGGGTAACCTGTCTATCTTTCCAGCTTGGATGACAGAGAGGGTCACCTGCCAATCAATGAGTAGAATTGAAGGAGACGGACTAACGTTCTGAGATGTCCCGAATTTTGATCCACTTACCTGTTTGTGTATGCAAGTAGCAGGATATAACCCCTCATCATTGCAGGGGAGAAAACCTGCTTTCCTGTCATCTTGAAGGATTATTGAAAGCTAGAAAATCTAAGAAGAACAAGCCGGTGGTTTGTCACTCTAATCACCTTGCGACCCCACCCCCCCCCAATCATCAGCAACACGGCTACGATTTCAAACAACAACGCAGTGTCACCAACACCCAGACAAAACCCCCCACTTTTACATACAATTTAATATCATCGTTGGATTCAGTTTATTATATTGTTCATTTTCATATTTCTTTAATGTAGGAAATTCTAATTAATTCTATATTTAAGTGGTTTTATATTAGTTATATATTTCAAAATTCAATAAGAGTGTTTATGTTTGGTCATTTTTATTCTTTTCTATACAATTAATTGTTCCTTGAGATGAGCCAGCCTTGGTAATACTGTACTGAATTTGTTACAGGCTGAGTAAGCCTTCACAAGTGGCGGACCTTTGCCATGATCAACTCTGACTGAAACAAGTATTCAACTCCACAGACGTTTCCACCAGCCATGAGTAATCATTCTCTATGGTACGACTACAGTACAGGTATTTAAAAGTGTTTGGTGAATTGTTATAGTCTCAATTTATTGTAAGTCAAGTCAAGGAGCAGGTAATACTAGTTAATTCTGCCATTCAATTTTTGTTTCGAGCTTGAAACACTCTTGGAGGATTAGACTCTAGGGACCCGATATTTTCCAGTGACAATTGTTTTTTCATTGAGCTCTTATTATATCACATGGGAACTATCCATAGACACTCTTGATTGTTGTTGAGAAGATTGGATTGAATCAAGTGACCCCATTCTACTTACTCTTCCTTGCTCGGTGCCGCATAGAACCCTTCGTTTATTTAAAATACATATTGTTTAATTGAAGTAGGGATCAGCCCTCTGGTTTATTTACAGTTATTGAGCTGAGCAGGAATTGAACCCTCCGTTTTTTCTTTAATACCTTTCATTTGTCCCCTGATAGTTTTAATTTATTCTTGTAAGGTATGGAGGAATACCAGATTTTTTGGATGAATGCGTGAAGTAAAGTTAGGAAAAACAGGAAAAATTTTAGAAATCTTTCATTAGTGCTAAGATCCAGGAAAGACTTGAAATGAGTGAGAATTGAGAGAGAGAAGAGAAGAGTTAGAAAGGGAAAGAGAATAAGAAAAGTAGAGAGAGAGAATCGATAGAGAAGAGAAAAAGGAGAGAGAGAGAATTGAGAGAGACAATCCAAGAAAGATGGGTTAGATCAAGAGGAAGAGAAGACAAAAAGGAGCATGATAGACTTGATCGTGAAGAAAGAAGCTACGATAACGAGAGGAACACAGGCTAAAATACGTGAGGAATCAGGTAAAATACGTGAGTACCAGGCTAAATAGGAGAACTTGAGGAAAGATTCAAAGATAGAAAGTTGAGGAAAAAGCAAGAGAACGTTGAGGAAAAAGCTAGAGAACTTGAGTTAACAGTTGGAAAGAAAAGGATCGCGAGCTCGATAAAATCTCGCTTGAATTAAATGAATAAAAAGTTAACTTTGACACAACAACCACAATTAGAAGGAAGTAGAGTAATGAACACTCATGCATCTAGTGTACATTTTCCAACACCTAATATACATACCTTCCAGAGGGGAAGAGACATAAACTTCATATACATTAATAGGTTTGAAAAAAAAATACCGCTACCCTCTGTGAAATGCCTGCCTGACCCTGGGCTACCAGTAGGGAATGTTATTTTATGGTATCGATTTGAATATCTATGCACTATTGTCCGCAGGATATTATAATGTTAATTATAACCTACTTGAAGAAGGCAATCCACTTAAAGCTATATCAAAAAACCACTAATTCTTACAGGAAAGAATATCAGGTATGCCACCTTACAGCCTGGCCATAACTTTCAGCAGTTACAGGTAACAATCCTTACGATTGTTCCGACTTTTGGATCGAGTAGTTCAGGAATTGATCAATCAGTTATGAATCTCTTAGAAGACTTCATGGTAGCTGACCAGTTCCCTGACAGCTTCCTTCCTCCCAATACGAACATTCATTCAGAGAACTAACCTTATTAAAGCTGAGGAAGTTGCTGAGCTGCTGACCTGTAGCTGAGTGCTCACAATTCTATAAAGACTCTAAAGCGATCGAACCCTAAGTGGGTAGGGTCATCAGACCTTAAGATAAAGCAAAGCCTCTAGTGGAAAGTAAAATGACTATCTTTTATTCCTGTTTTAGTCATTTGTGTGGTGTTAAGGACATAAACGTCCAGATTGTCCTCTAAGATGGTCCAAAAAGTTGGAAGTGTTTTAAAGACAGTAATGACCAAGAACCCTCTGTTCATGAACATGTTAATGGACTTAATATATCTACCATTTTACATGACAACTGATGCACATGTGATATGTCGGGCGGTGTGTGGGGATGGGGTTTTTGGAATGGATTATGGGGTTGGAAGGATGGGTGAGGTGTCTGGGTTAGGTGTTCTGATAATGCTGTTCCCTAACCTTAATAGTAAACTCATTCCTCAGCTATACTTTCAGACTACTCGGGCTGTACGGACACTTTCCTACCATCCGTTGTTTACATTAGGTCCTAATTTGGTTCACATTGGTCTGAAGCCGTACAGCTCTCCAATCACTTCTTTGCTCCCTCAATAGGTAATGATAAAGGTGTCCATTCTTCCTTCGGAAATTGACCTTTCATCAACCAAAGTGGAGACATAATTTTCAGATCCTCTCTCTCTCTCTCTAGTAGAGTCAGAGAAAGCTCCCTCGAAAGTTCAAATGAGACCAATGTCTAGTGTGCTATTCATGTGGGTATTAAAAACCATTGATGCTACTCTCGAAGCGAGGTAGAGATCACCGTGTCACTTGTTTAGATGAAATAAAGATATCACCTCCGATACATAAATGTCTGACTAGGGCTCAGAACACTAAAGCCCAGATCTTCTCCTACTGTCCATCCTTTGATTTTCCTGGACTTTAAGCCTTTAGATGTACGTGAATGACTCCTTTTGGTCAATTTACAACGTAATTGCCCTTCTCTTCAAATTGCCATAATGCCGCTAGATACAAATCAAGTTATCCAAAAGGGAAAACTTTTCATATAAATTTTGAATATAATAAAAAGTAACTTTTACAAGTCAGTAATTCCAATTAAATTTCAGATGAGATAGACTTAAGCCATCTTAGTGGTTCCAGTCCAATGCCAGAGCGATGTTTCTTAAAATGACCTGCCAGTGGCCGACATTTCCGCATCGAAAAACCTTTCAAATAAAAATATGGGAAACCTATTTTTGCCCAAAATGCCTCAGATTGTCACTAACCAATTGTAGATCGTGTATTTTGCCAACTAGTCAACCTCCCATAGTACTCAGCGATTACCATGCTCATAGAATGTCCAGTCTTTACTGTAACTTTCGAAAGAGTAGCTATTGTGACATTTTTGATGTCCTTTATCTCCACATTTCATCTGGGGGACATAGATACATCATTAACATTAGATTGATTATTCTCCGAGTTTCCCTTAAGCTGTACCTTTAAAGACCATAACTACTACACATAGAGGTTGCCTGAAGCCTTTTTGCATTCCATCTTCTCTCAAGTGGCATCCCTAGACAATGAAATTTTGTCTAGACCGTGGACATCAATTCACATCTGACTTAATGCAACAACCTATACCAAGCTTCTTGGAGTGAACCTCTCTTACACCAACACCCTATCATCCAGCTGTAATTGCAGGACTGAGCGCCAGTTCTATTCGATTCTCAAGTCCATTTTAAGAAACTGTATCCCGGGGTTACCCTTGTGCTTTGTTTGCCATGAAGGGAATTTCCCTGTGACTCTTTGGGTTTTTCACCATTTTGAACTTTCTTATGGTAGACAGGCCAGAGGCCCATTGTCCATCTCATTACTTATGACTAATTAGGAGTAGAGTGCTGAGTTCAGTCCATCTTACCAGTTTTCTCCTTGACCACACAGATCCAAACTTGATGATACCTCTAACGTAAGTTTCGAAATCCCTATAGCTTTGTCATGGAACCAGTACAAAACCTATTTTGATCTCCAAAGGTCAGGGAGAAAGTTTAAAGTTGGTGATGAAGTTCTTGTACATTTTTCCCTATCAAGTCAAATAAATATTAGTAGCATGGCCCAGGACCATATAAAGTATTGAAAAATTTCATTTGGAAAGTTTGACTACCTCATTGAAGGTCAAGTAGAAAACCTGTAAGCTTATCATATCAACATTCCATTAAGAAATATTACGAAGAAATTCGTTAACTTGTTTTTGCCCCGCCCCCCACCCTTTTTTAAAAACTTTGACATAGTTATTTTCCAACTACAACTTGATAAGACAACTAAGAAAATGTAAAGTGGGTGGCGTAATTGACACCTCTAACTTAGACTTTGATGAAGAACTACATGACTTGGTGAATCTTGACCATTCGAGTGCAACAACAAAATTATTAATGAATCTTTGGATAAGATGACACATAAGATGACATGAACTAATTCCGCAATGTGAGAGTAAACTTTTCAGGAACGTCTTTTACTGATATTCCAGGAGTTACCATCCACGTTAGTCCATAAGATTGCTTAGTGACCGGACAATCCTATCAAACGAAACAAATAATACCCGTTCCGTTCACCTTATGATGCATTTGACTGGATGGAAGGTAGACAAATTATAAAACAAAGATCATTGAACCTTCATTATCTGCATATTTGCTCACCAGTAGTCAAAGGTTAAGAGGATAATTCCATTATAGACTTGCTATTGACTGTCAGAGGATCCTTAATGCTATAACTCGTGGGATGCTGACACCCATGCCCCTTTAATAGATAGTCGATCATCACATAATTCCTTTTATGACGCTTCCTTCTTTCAGTAGGGATTGATTAGTCTGCCATGCATATCATCAAGTAATGTTTAATCCCTTCTTCTAAGCAGTACACGCTTTTCCTACAACACCAAGGCTGATGCAGTATAGAACTAATGCCCTTCGGGTTGGTAACTGCCCTGTGCTACCTACGTGAACTGATGAGAAGGTTCTTGGTAATATGCGGCAAATGTTTCAGGTTGTAGGTGTGCTGTGGGGGGGGGGGGGGGGGGGGGGGGTTAACATTTTACTAATGAACATTCATGTTGGGCGAATATATCAAAACATTACACAGTTTTGCGTAGGTTACGCTCACATGGCCTCACTGCACAAGCCGAAGAAATGCTTCCTTGGGTATAACAAGATTAGATATCTTGGACGGATACTTTCTAATAACTCTCTGCAGCCTCTCCCAGTATAGATCAAAGCTTATTAGAATTTTATAATTCCCCAATAACCAAGGAAGCTCATGCGTAGGCTTCTTGTTCTGTAAATTTTTATTGCACAGTTTATCCCAAACCTTACTGATCTTACAGGCATCTTATCCGACTTCCATAAAAAGTCTGTGAAGAGAAACCTCTTGAACTTTCACTTGACGTAGCTCGGGAAAAGTTTAAAAGTAGGATTAGTGGTCAAAGTATCTTTTCGAAAGACACTATACTTATAAATATCCAGATATTAATAAAACAATTTGCCAATTAGGAACTGATGCACTACAACTTAAGGAGCGGTGTACTACAAACACCATGATGGTACTCCCTTCCCGAAAGCTTCCTAAGCCATAAACTCCCTTCCCCGCAGAAACGAGATACTCCACAATAGAAAAGAATGTTTATGCCCTTTTGTGGGTAATCTCCAACTTAGAAATTTTTTATTTATGCTGGAAAAGAATTCATTTTAGAACTGGACCACAACCTTTGATATACCCTAGATAACTTTAAGGGGAACCAACAGTCGCCTCTTGATGTGGACATTGGGGCATTCCCGCTTTTATAGTTCCATATTGTGTATATCAATGGTTCATTCCAAATTATTTCTCTGACTGGTTAAGTCTTGACAGTCAGTAGAAGATATTGGTGCCTTATGCGACTCCACTGTTTAGATACTTTTTCTCGCCATTTCTCTTATACTCCTTGACTATAAGTCGTGGTAATGGGGAGTGTGAGGGAAAGTTCATAGATAGGAGTAGCATATATTCTGTAACAATAGTTTTCATTGCCGCTACTTGTCTTAAGGTAGGGTAATCCAGCTCCCCTCTATCCCCCTCCCTTTTTCCTACCCTCCCACGAAAGTGATACTTCTTGAGCTTGCCGAGGTACTTGATAAGGGTAAGGCACAGTACTATAGCTCCCGCTATTCCACTTAATTTCCCCCCCCCATCCCCCCCGAAAGTGATAGTTTGAATGCCGGCTGCTCTTGAATTAGGTATGGTCAGTCCCTGGCTCCACTAATCCCTTCCCCCTCCTTCCTTCCCCCCCCCCCGAAAGGTGACGTGTGGGGCTCCGGCCAAACATAATCACTAACTCACAGCTCCGGACTCACCGCTTCCCAGCACTACTGTAAGTGACGTGCCTTGCCCTTGTATTCTATGGCATTTATTGATTGAAAGCTTCTACAGTTTGACCAAATAATAAACTTAGTCCTTTTCAGACTTGCTCTAAGTTGACGTTGTAATAATAAAAAAAATTCACCACATTCTTTTAGGATATAGTACTTATCATGGAGAGTGATTTCTTAAGTGCAGTGGGAAAACCTGTCCCTATCATTTCCAGTCTTGGAATGACAGAGAGGGTCACCATGCCAATCAATAGTAGAATTGAGGAGACGGAACACTAACGTTCTGAGATAGTCCCGAAACACTTTGATCCACTTACACCTGTTTGTGTATGCAAGTGTGCAGGATATAACCCCTCAATCATTGCAGGGAATCAAACCTGCTTTCCTGTCATCTGGAAGATATTGAAAGGCTAGAAATCTGGTGAAGTAACTAGCCGTGGGTTGTCATCAACACCTGTCGACCCCCCCCCACATCAGCAACGCTACATTTCAACAACACGCAGTGTCACCAACACCAGAACCCACGTTTATTACATACATTTATATTCGCGAGTTGGATTCCGTGTCCATCATTATATTTTGTTCAATTTTTCATTTACTTTATAAATGGTAGGATTAATACTTCATAATTTAAGTGTTTTTATATTTTATATTTATTCTAAATAATTAGTGTTCAGATTGTCAGTTTTATTCCTTTTTTTCAATTCATATAATTTTCCTGCGGAGGAGCAGCCTTTTTTTTAGTAAATACATGACTGAAAAGTTACAGGGCGGAGTAAGCCTTCACAATCACTAGAATGGATGCAGAACCCATGCACTGTGTAACGATCATACTTAGATCATAAATTCCACGAATGTAAATTCTTCTCGGCGTTAGATATCTCACAAGCATACCATCAGGTTGGCATCTCTACAAACAGACTCAAAACCATACACACTTTCCCTACTCATAGGGACTAATGAAATATCGCACAATGCCTTTCGGCTTGGTTACCCCCGTGTGCCGTATATTAGGCTTATGAGAATAGTTCTTTCGGATCTCAAGAATGTTCAGTGTTTTTTGATAATATTTATATCATGACACATGTCTGGGAAGACCATCAAAACTACACTGTCGCTCGTTTTGAAAAGACTAAGAACTCATGGTCTTACAGTCAAGCCACAGAAGTGCTTTCTTGGCTATCGTAGGTACAATACCTCGGGTTCATTATCTCTGACAACAAACTTATCACCTCTTCCTAATAAGACTAAGCCGTTTTAGAAAGTACTTTCCCTGCTCCCAAAAAAAGTTATTAAGAAGTTTCCTTGGATTTTAAAAAACTTCTACAGAAGTTTTGTACCAAATTTAAGTAGTTTGACTTCAGTTCTTACAGACTATTTGAAAAAGGGTGTCAAGGAACCTCTTAGCTGTTCTGAAGAAGCCATCCAAAGCTTCGAAGAAATTAAAAGGATATTTTCCAATCCCCCTGTCCTAAAATTACCCGATATTAATAAAATATTTTGTCTCCGAACAGATGCCTCCCATTCTTGACTCGGGGCTGTACTGCTTCAATATTATGAGGAGGCACCTTTCCTAGTATCTTTCGCAAGTAAGAAGCTTCTGCCCAGAGAAGATATTCCACTGTGGAGAAAGAATGTTACGCATTAGTATGGGGTATAAGTAGATTTAAATACTACCTATACGGAAAACCCTTTGTGCTTGAAACAGATCACAAGCCACCTGATGTACTTGGAGAACTTTAAAGGGTCAAATAGCAAGTCTTGATATGGGCTCTGGCTATTCAGCCCTATAAGTTTGAAGGCGTATATATTTCTGGTTCTGAAAACAACTTTTCAGATTGGCTGAGCCGAGGTTGTACATAGTTCTTTTTCCCTCTGTTCATTTTCTTATTGACTCCGTCCATAATTTTTGAAAGGGGGTATTGTGAGGGGAAAAGTAGGCGTGAGTGGGGTTAAGGTTGTTCAGGCAACCAGGAACCATTAGCGAGTCACGTCGCGCACCCTCCCCCCCTCTGGCGGGCTGGGGCGAAACTCTAGTTCCTGGTGTCTGATTTGTTTCAATTTCTACTCCTGGTAGTATTGACCTTACCTGGTGTGGGATGAAGTTTGGAGAGTCACTTCACCTCCACTCTTCTCCTAATCAGGAGTATTACTGTTTATTCCTTTCTTTTGTTTGCTGGTTACCAGTAATGATTTTGGCATTACTTCTTTTCCATTCTTAAATGTTATATTATCATGACCATTGGTAACCAGTTTATTTTTTATTTTATTACCAGCTCTATTCCTGGCGTGGTCATCCAGGGTAGATGCCGGGTAAAGGAGCAAGACATTTGTTAATGGGACTTACTAACAATTATTAGACTACTACCGGCCCTTATTTATTCTACTTGTGGTGCTCCAACCAAGTGATAGAGGAGATTCAAAAACATCGGACTATCACCATCCGCCCAGGATAACCTACATCATCATTAATATCAGATCTATCCAGGGCCTTACCTACTCCTGCCCAACTACATGAATCGAAGGCCATTTTTTATTATATTTAAATTTTAAGTAAAATCCTCAAAAGTCATTATTCTTATTTTTCCTAGTCGTTTCTTTATTTATTTATTTTTCCATTAGTTTTTTTGTTCAGATTGAAGGCGTTCCACTGACAGGGCTGACAGTAGAGCGTGGGGCTGACAGTAGAGCGTGGGGTTGACAGTAGAGCGTGGGGTTGACGGTAGAGCGTGGGGTGGACAGTAGAGCGTGGGGTTGACAGTAGAGCGTGGGGCTGAGAGTAGAGCGTGGGGCTGACAGTAGAGCGTGGGGCTGACAGTAGAAAGTGACACTGACAGAGCGTGTGGTTGACAGTAGAGCGTGGGGTTGACAGTAGAGCTTGGGGCAGACAGTAGAGCGTGGGGTTGACAGTAGAGCGTGGGGCTAACAGTAGAGCGTGGGGCTGACAGTAGAGCGTTGGGCTGACAGTTGAGAGTGGGGCTGACAATAGAGCGTGGGACTGACAGTAGAGCGTGGGACTGACAGTAGAGCGTGGGGCTGACAGTAGAACGCGGCGCTGACAGTAGAGCATGGGGCTGAAAGTAGAGCGTGGGGCTGACAGTAGAGCGTGAGGCTGACAATAGAGCGTAAGGCTGACAGTAGAGCGTGGGGTTGACAGTAGAGCGTGGGGCTAACAGTAGAGCGTGGGGCTGACAGTAGAGCGTTGGGCTGACAGTTGAGAGTGGGGCTGACAATATAGCGTGCGGCTGACAGTAGACCGTGGGGCTGACAGTAGAGCGTGGGGCTGAGAGTAGAGCGTGGGACTGACAGTAGAGCGTGGGGCTGACAGAACGCGGCGCTGACAGTAGAGCATGGGCTGAAAGTAGGAGTGGGGCTGAGTAGGCGTTGAGGCTGACAGTAGAGGGTTGGGGCGGGACAGTGAGCTTTGGGCTGAGAGTAGAGCGTGGGGTTTGAGAGTAGAGGCCTGGGGTTGACAGTAGAGCGTGGGGCTGACAGTAGAGCGTGGGGCTGACAGTAGAGCGTGGGGTTGACAGAGCGTGGGGCTGACAGCAGAGCGTGGGGTTCACAGCAGAGCGTAGGGTTGACAGTAGAGCGTGGGACTGACAGTAGAGCGTGGGGTTGACAGTAGAGCGTGGGGCTGACAGTAGAGCATGGGGTTGACAGAATAGTGTGGGGTTGATAGTAGAGCGTGGGTTTGACAGAAGACCGTGGGGCTGACAGTAGAGCGTTGGGGTTGACAGTAGAGCTTTGAGGGCTGACATTTAGAGGGGTTGGGTTGACAGTAGAGCGTGGGGTTTGACAGTTAGAGCGTGGGGTGACAATAGAGTGTGGGGTTGACAGCAGAGCGTGCGGTTGACAGTAGAGCGTGGGGTTGACAGTAGAGCGGGGGGTTGACAGTAGAGCTTGGGGCTGACAGTAGAGCGTGGGGCTGACAGTAGAACGTGGCGCTGACATTAGAGAGTGGGGTTGACAGTAGAGCTTTGGGGGGTTGACAGTAGAGCGTTGGGGTTGACAGCAAGCTTGGGGTTGACAGTTAGAGGGTGGGGTTGACAGTAGAGCGTGGGGCTGACAGTAAAGCGTGGGGCTGACAGTAGAGCGTTGGCCTGAGAGTTGAGCGTTGGTCTGACAGTAGAGCGTGGGGCTCACAGTAGAGCGTGGGGCTGACTGTAGAGCGTGGGACTGACAGTAGAGCGTGGGGCTGACAGTAGAACGTGGCGCTGACAGTAGAGCTGGGGCTGACAGTGTAGGTTTCGGGCTGACAGTAGGTGTGGATGAAAAAGAGTACGTAACCTTCATTCGGCGCATGTACACACCCTCAGGTAACTAAGAGTTGATGATGGGGCTCAGTCGTTCAACTAGTGACCAGGTTCCAGCCAATAAGAAGATCGTTTTGGCAATCGCAGAGGTTATGTGGGTACCGCTCTCCTGTCTGCCCTTGTCATTCCCATCCTAGAGCTGGTTGAAGCACGGTCTGCTATCTTGTGGCTTCTATTCTGCCTTGCTTACCGTGGAGTGCACTAATACCTATCACTGTTCATAGTGTATATAGTGTACATATTGCTGTTCTAAATTGGTGGAAGATAATGTAAGTCAAAACTTTTATGCTGTGTCTATTTTGCCCCCTTTACACCCAGGATAACAGGCCTTTTGGGCTCCTGGGTTGTAATAGTGGGGCTGACAGTAGAGCGTGGAGCTGACAGTAGAGCGAGGGGTTGGCAGTAGATCGTGGGGTTGACAGTAGAGCTTGGGACTGACAGTAGAGCGTGGGGTTGACAGAAGAGCGTGTGGCTGAGAGTAGAGCGTGGGACTGACAGTTGAGAATGGGGCTGACAGTAGAGCGTGCGGCTGACAGAGCGTGGAGCTGACAGAGCGTGGGCTGACAGTAGAGCGTGGGACTGACAGTAGAGCGTGGGGCTCACAGTAGAACGCGGCGCTGACAGTAGAGCATGGGGCTGACAGTAGAGTGTGAGGCTGAGAGTAGAGCGTGGGGCTGACAATAGAGCGTGGGGCTGACAGCAGAGCGTGGGGCTGACAGTAGAGCGATGGGCTGACAGTTCAGAGTGGGGATGACAGTAGAGCGTGGGTCTGACAGTAGAGCGTGGGGCTAACAGTAGAGCGTGGGGCTGACAGTAGGGCGTGGGGCTGACAGTAGAGCGTGGGACTGACAGTAGAGCGTGGGGCTGACAGTAGAGCGTGGGGCTGAGAGTTGAGCGTTGGTCTGACAGTAGAGAGTGGGGCTCACAGTAGAGCGTGGGGCTGACAGTAGAGCGTGGGACTGACAGTAGAGCGTGGGGCTGACAGTAGAACGTGGCGCTGACAGTAGAGCATGGGGCTGACAGTAGAGTGTCGGGCTGACAGTAGGTGTGGCATGCAAAGAGTACGTAACCTTCATTCGGCGCAAGTACACACCCTCAGGTAACTAAGAGTTGATGATGGGGCTCAGTCGTTCAACTAGTGACCAGGTTCCAGCCAATAAGAAGATCGTTTTGGCAATCGCAGAGGTTATGTGGGTACCACTCTCCCGTCTGCCCTTGTCATTCCCATCCTAGAGCTGGTTGAAGCACGGTCTGCTATCTTGTGGCTTCTATTCTGCCTTGCTTACCGTGGAGTGCACTAATACCTATCACTGTTCATAGTGTATATAGTGAACATATTGCTGTTCTAAATTGCTGGAAGATAATATAAGTAAAACAGGCCTTTTGGACTCCTGGATTGTAATAGTGGGGCTGACAGTAGAGCGTGGAGGTGACAGTAGAGCATGGAGCTGACAGTAGAGCGTGGTACTGGCAGTAGAGCATGGAGCTGACAGTAGAGCGTGGGACTGACAGTAGAGCGTGGGGCTGTCAGTAGAGCTTAGGGAAGACGGTAGAGCGTGGTGCTGACAGTAGAGCGTGGGCTTCACAGCAGAACGCGGGGTTTACAGTAGAGCGTGGGGCTGACAGTAGAGCGTTGGGCTGACAGTAGAGCATAGGGTTGAGAGGAGAACGTGGGGTTGAGAGTTGAGCGTGGAGCCTACAGTAGAGCGTGGGGTTGACAGTAGAGCGTGGGGCCGAGAGTAGATCGTTGGGTTGACAGTAGAGCATGGGGTTGACAGTAGAGCGTGGGGCTGACAGTAGAGCGTGGGGTGGACAGTAGACCGTGGGGTGGACAGTAGAGCGTGGGGTTGACATTAGAGCGTGGGGCTGACAGAGCGTAGTGTTGACAGTAGAGCGTAGGGCTGACAGAACGTGGCGCTGACATTAGAGCGTGGGTTGACAGAGCGTGAAGCTAACAGTAGAGCGTGGTTTTGACAGTAGAGCGTGGGACTGACAGAAGAGCGTGGGGCTGACAGTTGATCGTGGGACTGATACTAAAGCGTGGGGCTGACAGTAGAGCGTAGGGATGAGAGTAGAGCGTGGAGTTGAGAGTAGAGCGTGGAGTTGACAGTAGAGCGTGGGGCTGACAGTAGATCGTGGGGTTCACAGCATAACGTCGGGTTGACAGTACAGCGTGAGGCTGACAGTAGAGCATGGGGTTGACAGTAGAGCATGGGGCTGACAGTAGAGCGTAGGGTTGACAGTAGAGCGTGGGGCTGACAGTAGATCGAGGGGTCCACAGCATAGCGTCGGGTTGACAGTAGAGCGTGGGGCTGACAGTAGAGCGTGGGGCTGACAGTAGAGCGTGGGTTTACAGTAGAGCGTGGGGCTGACAGTAGAGCGTGGGGCAGACAGTAGAACGTGGCGCTGACAGTAGAGCATGGGGCTGACAGTAGAGCGTGGGGCTGACAGTAGGTGTGGCATGCAAAGAGTACGTAACCTTCATTCGGCGCATGTACACACCCTCATTTACAGGCTATCTCCCCCAACCAGCGAACCAGGTAACTAAGAGTTGATGATGGGACCCAGTCGTTCAACTAGTGACCAGGTTCCAGCCAATAAGAAGATCGTTTGGCAATCGCAGAGGTTATGGGGGTTACCGCTTTTCCTGTCTCCCCTTGTCATTCCCATCCTAGAGCTGGTTGAAGCACGGTCTGCTATCTTGTGGCTTCTATTCTGCCTTGCTTACCGTGGAGTGCACTAATACCTATCACAGTTCATAGTGTATATAGTGTACATATTGCTGTTATAAATTGGTGGAAGATAATGTAAGTCAAAACTTTTATGCTGTGTTTATTTTGCCCCCTTTACACCCAGGATAACAGGCCTTTTGGGCTCCTGGGTTGTAATAGTGGGGCTGACATTAGAGCGTGGAGCTGACAGTAGAGCGAGGGGTTGGCAGTAGATCGTGGGGATGACAGTAGAGCTTGGGACTGACAGTAGAGCGTGGGGTTGACAGAAGAGCGTGTGGCTGACAGTAGAGCGTGGGACTGACAGTAGAGCGTTGGGTTGACAGTTGAGAGTGGGGCTGACAGTAGAGCGTGGGGCTGACAGAGCGTGGAGCTGACAGTAGAGTGTGGGCTGACAGTAGAGCGTGGGGTTGACAGTAGAGCGCTGGGTTGACAGTAGAGCGTGGGGTTGACAGTAGAGCGCTGGGTTGACAGTAGAGCGTGGGGTTGACAGTAGAGCGTGGGGTTGACAGTAGAGCGTGGGGTTGACAGTAGAGCGTGGGGCTGAGAGTAGAGCGTGGGGCTGACAATAGAGCGTGGGGCTGACAGTAGAGAGTGGGGCTGACAGTAGAGCGATGGGCTGACAGTTCAGAGTGGGTCTGACAGTAGAGCGTGGGTCTGACAGTAGAGCGTGGGGCTGACAGTAGAGCGTGGGGCTGACAGTAGAGCGTGGGGCTGAGAGTAGAGCGTGGGACTGACAGTAGAGCGTGGGGCTGACAGTAGAACGTGGCGGTGACAGTAGAGAATGAGGCTGACAGTAGAGCTTGGGGCTGACAGTAGAGCGTGCGGTCAACAGTAGAGCGTCGGGTTGACAGTAGAGCGTGGGGCTGACAGTAGAGCCTTGGGTTGAGAGTAGAGCGTGGGGTTGACAGTAGAGCGTGGGGTTGACAGTAGAGCGTGCGGCCAACATTAGAGCGAGGGGTTGACAGTAGAGCGTGCGGCCAACAGTAGATCGTGGGGTTGACAGTAGAGCGTGCGGTTGACAGTAGAGCGTGGGGTTGACAGTAGAGCGTGCGGCCAACAGTAGAGCGTGGGGTTGACAGTAGAGCGTGGGGTTGACAGTAGAGCGCTGGGTTGACAGTAGAGCGTGGGGTTGACAGTAGAGCGTGGGGTTGACAGTAGAGCGTGGGGTTGACAGTAGAGCGTGGGGCTGACAGTAGAGCTTGGGGTTCACAGCAGAGCGTGGGGTTGACAGTAGAGCGTGGGACTGACAGTAGAGCGTGGGGCTGACAGTAGAGCGTGGGGCTGACAGTAGAGCGTGGGGTTGACAGTAGAGCGTGGGGTTGACAGTAGAGCGTGGGGTCGACAGTAGAGCGTGGGGCTGACACTAGAGCGTGTGGTTGACAGTAGAGCGTGGGGTTGACAGTAGAGCGTTGGGTTGACAGTAGAGCGTGGGATTGACAGTAGAGCGTGGGGCTGAGAGTAGAGTGTGGGGTTGACAGTAGAGCGTGAGGTTAACAGTAGAGCGTGGGATTGACAGTAGGTCGTGGGGTTGACAGTAGAGCTTGGGGCTGACAGTAGAGCGTGGGGCTGACAGTAGAACGTGGCGCTGACATTAGAGAGTGGGGTTGACAGTAGAACGTGGGGTTGACAGTAGAGCGTGGGGTTGACAGAGCTTGGGGCTGACAGTAGAGCGTGCGGTTGACAGTAGAGCGTGGGGCTGACAGTAAAGCGTGGGGATGACAGAGCGTGGGACTGACAGTAGAGCGTGGGGCTAACGGTAGATCGCGGCGCTGACAGTAGAGCATAGGGCTGACAGTATAGCGTGGGGCTGACAGTAGAGTGTGGGGCAGACGACAATAGAGCGTGGGGATGACAGTAGAGCGTGGGGCTGACAGTAGAGCGTTAGGCTGACAGTAGAGCGCGGGGCTGAAAGTAGAGCGTGGGACTGACAGTAGAGCATGGGGCTGACAGTAGAGCGTGGGGTTGACAGAGCGTGGGGCTGACAGTAGAGCGTGGGGTTGACAGAGCGTGGGGCTGACAGTAGAGTGTGGTGTTGACAGTAGAGCGTGGGGATGACAGTAGAGCGTGGGGTTGACAGTAAAGCGTGGGGTTGACAGTAGAGCTTGGGGCTGACAGTAGAGCGTGGGGCTGACAGTATAACCTCTCGCTGACATTAGAGAGTGGGGTTGACAGTAGAGCGTAGGGTTGACAGTAGAGCTTGGGGCTGACAGTAGAGCGTGGGGTTGACAGTAGAGCTTGGGGCTGACACTAAAGCGTTGGGCTGACAGTAGAGCGTGGGGCTGAGAGTTGAGGGTTGGTCTGACAGTAGAGCGTGGGGCTGACAGTAGAGCGTGGGGCTGACAGTAGAGCGTGGGGCGGACAGTAGAACGTGGCGCTGACAGTAGAGCATGGGGCTGACAGTAGAGCGTGGGGCTGACAGTAGGTGTGGCATGCAAAGAGTATGTAACCTTTATTCGGCGCATGTACACACCCTCATTTACAGGTTCCAGCCAATGAGAAAATGGTTTTGGCAATCGCAGAGGTTATGTGGGTATCTCTCTCCTGTCTACCCTTGTCATTCCCATTCTAGAGCTTGTAGAAGCACGGTCTGCTCTCTAGTGGCTTCTATTCTCCCTTGCTTACCGTGGAGTGCACTTATACCTATCACTGTTCATAGTGTATATGGTGTACATATTGCTGTTCTATATTGGTGAAGGATAATATAAGTCAAAACTTTTCTGTGTTTATTTTGCTGCCTTTACACCCAGGATAACAGGCCATTTGGACTCCTGGGTTGTAATATGGATGCCTGTCCGAGAGCTGGAGCTGGACTTAGAGAAAGGGTTGAGCCTAGGTTGAAGCTGGTTGCAGGAACTTTTTGCAGCTTGCTGTCTGGCATTGCATTAGCTTTGCAAACGCTTTACAAATTTTGCGTGTCAGTTACTTTGCTATGGTCAGCCTTGCTATTGTGTGATCGTTCAACAGCTCGTTACTAGCTTGTTCGGTGTGCCCGCTTCGCTACGGTCAATCTTGTAGAACAGTGTGTAGCTTGCTGTCTGGCATTGCTTTACAAAGTTTGCGTGTCTGTTGCTACTAGGCTGTTCTGTGTGAAGAATTTTGCAGTCAGCTTTGCTATTGCGTATCCACCTTGTATTCGTATTCTGCAATCGTACTGTGCATACCTAAGCGTGTTCTGCAAATTAACGTTACGTTGGGGTATTCTGCAATCGTACTGGCATAGCGAATAACTTTACATTGTGGTATGCCACCTAGACGAGTCAGACGTCTGGTGTCGGCATATACTTTGTATAACGTACCTAAATTGTTCCTTCAGCGTTGTTGGCAAATTGCTCGTTCCATTGGCATTAATTACGAACTTTACTCTAAACGGCTGCGCGACTGCTTTTCACTGATTTACTGACAAACTTCGAGAAGAAGAGATTGTACATCAGACTCCTCCCTTTACGGGAGCTAGGGTAAAAACTACTATGTTGTAGCAGGAGGATAATATATCAACGGAGCAAAACAGTCAGTCTAGTGCAGCAGGGTTGTCTCGAGGTGAATCAGTGGCGTTGGCACTTGAGCTGGCAAAAATCAATCTTGAGCAGACTAGGGAACAGAGAGCATTTGCAAAAGAAGAATTTGATAGGGAAAGAGAAAGGAGGCAGTTTTCGCATTCTGTAAATGATTTTAGTTTACAGAAAGCAGTACAGCTTGTTCCCCACTTCAATGAGGCCGAACCAGAACAATTTTTCGAAAGCTTCGAAAATCAGGCTCGAGCCTTGAGGTGGCCGGAACAGCATCAGGCATCGTTGGTTCACACAGCATTGTTTGGTACGGCACAGGAATTTACGTCAGTGTTAAATCACGCTAAATTTTCTGATTATCAAGTAGTGAAAAACCACAGTTTTGGGAGCATATACATGTATCCCAGCTAAGTACAAAAAATTATTTAAATTAGGCAGGCGACAGCTTGGTCAATCCCTGGTGGATTTTGTGCGACAGCAGACCAAAGCTTTTACCAGCTGGTATAAAGCAAGTGGTGTCGCTGCCTTCGATGATCTAGCACAGCTTATTCTGATTGACGCCCTGCTGGAGTCTGTGGGACCAGAGGTTAGTCTTTCTGCAGGATCGTGACTTAACCACTGCATTGGAGGCAGCCAGGTTGGCTGATACCTTTTGAAAAACTAACCGCTCCTTGTCCGAGCGGTCCCGTCTCTCTTTTCAACAGCCTGGCATGAGCAGAGATCGTCAACCTTGGAGAATGAAGTGCCAGCCGGAGGGAGAACGTCTACATCAGCCAACTAAGTCACCTGGTGAGCCACGCTTCTCAACTTATGGTCCACCTGCTTAGAGACAAACTACTCAACATGGTGTATCTCCCCAACAGTATTCAGAGAGACGCCAGCCAGAACGACACCAGTTGCAACGTCAGCAGGGAGTAAACGGCAAGCCTGTCGTCAGCTTCCTCTGTAACAAAGTATGTCACATCCGTCCCAACTGCCCCCACAAACCCCAACCCATTGCGAAAATCTCTAATATCCCTAGTAACATGTCCCAGAGAGAAGTGAAAAAAGGAACGGCCCCTTATTCTTGTATGAGTCTTATTTCCCTTCATTAAAACTCAGAAACAACTGAAGTCAAAACCTTTAGTGATAGTGGAGCAAATCGCTCACTTATAAGAGAAGGAATATTACCCCTTTCAAGGAACACTTCATTGAATTCCTCTTTTTTATTGGAAGCATTTGGAGGAGCTATATATTCTGTCCCTTTGCATAAAATTTATGTACAGTGCAAATATTACACTGGGTACTTGACTGTGGGTGTATCCAAATTATTCTCCATGAAAGATGCCATGTTATTACTGCGTAATAACATTACTACTGGTAGTGTGTGTTCTGAACCTATAATGATTAATTAATTCTTCTGCGGTGTTGGCCATAACTCGGGCAACATCCCAAGGGCTGTCTGGCGAGAATGTTGACCTATCCTTGGACGACTCCGATCTCGGAATAGCCACGTTATTTTATGAGGCACACCGGCCGGAGCCTCGTAAATCAAGTGAACAGACCCCGATCAAGCCTTCCTATTCCCAGGTTGCAGGATTGCCAGATATCTCTGTTTCCGTGCCCGAAGGACTGTCCTTCCGGGAGGAACAACGAAAGGACCCTTCGTTAAAATTCGCTTTTCAGGCAGCCATGGGTAAATCCTCTTTGGATCATCCGGTCAAGTATGAACTTAAAAACGATTATTTGATCTGCACTGAGACTGGTAAGGAGATAGAGGGCCGGCAATTGTCTGACAGGTTAGTGGTTCCAACAAAGTTTAGACCTCAAATATTGAATATAGCTCGTAATACTTCATTAGGAATTACAAAAACCTTGTATAGAATCACAAAAGAATTTTATTGGCCAAAATTAAAGCAGGATGAGAAGAATCATATCAGGTGTTGCCGAGAATGTCAGCAAGTAGGGAAACCTGGACATTCCATTAAACCTGCACCTCTCCAACCTATACCTGCTGATGGAGAACCTTTTGCAGATTTAATTATAGATTGTGTAGGTCCACTACCTAGGTCAATGTCGGGAAATCAGTATTTATTTACCATTATAGATAGAGTAACCAGATATCCTGAAGCAATTCCCATGCGCAGTTTTAATACTAAAGTTATTCTCAAAGCTTTAACAAAATTTAGTTCTTGTTTTGGCATTCCTAAAACTATTCAAAGTGATCAAGGTACTAACTTCACGCCAAAGCATTTAGGGAAGCATTAACTAGGTTATGGATAATCCACAACTTATCCACTGCCTATCATCCTCAGTCCCAAGGCGCCTTGGAAAGATTCCATCAGACTTTAAAAACCATGATGAGAACTTTTTGCATGCATTTTCCTACAGACTGGGATGAATCACTACCTTTGTTGCTGTTCTCAGTACGAGAAACGGTGCAAGAGTCTACCGGGTATAGTCCGTTTGAGCTGATCTTTGGGCACAATGTACGAGGTCCTCTTCGGGTGCTCAAAGAAGGATGGATGGGAGAAGACGTTAGGTCAGCACTACAACCCGTCTTCAAGGTTTCAGGTGGCACGTCAGTTAGCCAAGGCTAACCTAAAGACAGCTCAAAATAAGATGAAACAGAGGTATGACAGAAATGCACAATTCCGCTCCTTCCATCTAGGAGACAAGGTGTTGGTGCAGGAACCTATACCTTGCCACATCTTGAAAGCTAGATTTACGGGACCTATGCAAATTGTAAGTAAATTATCTGATGAAAATTATGTGGTAGCTCCCATTGATAAGACCTCAAAAACTAAAACTTACCGCATTAATCAATTAAAATCTTTTCATACTCGAGATAAAGTCCCAGTAATGACTCTGTCCTCTACCTCTGAGGACGACTCTGATTCTTTGCACTCTATTTCTGAAATTAATGTTAAACTTTCAAATTCTGTCCTCCTCAAAGACCCTAGCCCTTTAATGGAGGGACTATCTGAAACGCAAGCAACAAGTTGAACTGAGCTTCTACAGTCATATCCTAATATTTTTTCGGATGTGCCGACAAATGTACGTTAGGTTATCATGATGTGGATGTGGGAAACTCTAAACCTATTAAACTCTCCCCCTACAGAGCTAACCCTGAAAAGCAGAGGCTACTTCAGCAGGAAGTAGAATTTCTGTTAGAGCATGGTTTAGTGGAGGAGTCATCTAGTCCATGGGCTTCACCGTGCATCCTTGTTAAAAAAGCTGATGGAGGGTTTCGTATGTGTACAGACTACCGTAAGGTGAATGAGGTCACAATCACAGATGATTACCCTCTTCCTCGTCTGGATGATGTAATTGACTTTGTGGGCAAGGCTGCTTTAGTGTCCAAGTTAGATCTCCTTAAAGGTTACTATCAGGTACCTTTGACGGATAAGGCGAACGAAATCTCTGCCTTCGTAATTCCAGGAGGTCATTATCAATACACAGTTAACCCCCTTCGGAATGAAAAACTCCCCCTCTTCATTCCAGAAACATATCCATCAGGCTATTAAAGGACTTGAAGGCACGGCAGCGTACCTGGACGATATTGTTGTGGTGTCTGATACTTGGGATCAACACCTACTTAGACTTAAGGCTCTTTTTGACGCCTTTCAGAGTTCTCATTTAACAGTTAATTTATCTAAATCTTCCTTTGGCCAGGCCACTGTCACTTTTCTAGGCCATGAAGTAGGTAGTGGTAAAGTTGCTCCTAAACTTGCAAAAGTTCTTGCTATTAAAGATTATCCAGTTCCTCATGATATTAAATCTCTTCAACGTTTCCTAGGAATGATAGGATTTTACAGAAGATTCTGTAAGAATTTCTCAGATATTGTAGCCCCTCTTACCTCTCTTACCAGTCACAAAGTTCCCTTTAATTGGACCCCAGACTGTCAAAATGCTTTTGGCAAACCAAAAAGATTATTGTGTACTGCACCTATTCTTTTGTTTCCAGACTTCTCCAAACCTTTTTCATTACAGGTTGATGCTTGTGAGTCTGGGGTTGGGGCAGTACTATTGCAAAACGGGAACGAGGAGTTGCAGCCTGTAGCATATTTCTCTGCTAAATTCCAGCCGCATCAGAGGGCTTACTCTACGATTGAAAGAGAAGCCCTCGCGCTGGTACTGGCTTTGGAGCATTTCGATGTTTATGTGGGCCAGACATCGCAGGTGGTCACCGTCTACAGCGATCACAATCCTCTAGTATATCTCCAAGCCATGAAGAACCACAACACAAGGCTCATGCGTTGGGCTATACGTCTGCAACCATACTCGCTCAGAATTAAATGTATTGCCGGCAAAGAAAATATGTTGGCAGACTCTTTATCTAGAGTCTAACTATATTATTTACTTAGGTTAGGATGTTAGGTTACTTGTGGTAACCCTTTCCATGCTCTTTTTTTTATCCCCTGGTGTGGGTTTTTTTTAGTGAGGGGATGCGGGCTACCGTGCGCCTGTATCTTGGACCTAAGCTAGCCCGACTGTTTGCTGTCTTTCTCTGAGTTTAGGGTTTGGCTTTTTGTCACGAGAAAAGCTGAGCTCTATCTAAGAGTTGGATGGCTGAGAGGAAAGGCGGTCCCATTATTTTGTGCCATGGCGGCACGGTTACCACTGGGAGGTGGCAGCCTAATCCTGAGCCTTCTCGGGGTGGGGGTGTGGCATGCAAAGAGTACGTAACCTTCATTCGGCGCATGTACACACCCTCATTTACAGGCTATCTCCCCCAACCAGCGAACCAGGTAACTAAGGGTTGATGATGGGGCCCCGTCGTTCAACTAGTGACCAGGTTCCAGCCAATAAGAAGATGGTTTTGGCAATCGCAGAGGTTATGTGGACACCACTCTCCTGTCTGCCCTTGTCATTCCCATTCTAGAGCTGGTTGAAGCACGGTCTGCTATCTTGTGGCTTCTATTCTGCCTTGCTTACCGTGGAGTGCACTAATACCTATCACTGTTCATAGTGTATATAGTGTACATATTGCTGTTCTAAATTGGTGAAAGATAATATAAGTCAAAATTTTTATTCTGTGTTTATTTTGCCCCCCTTACACCCAGGATAACAGGCCTTTTGAACTCCTTGGATGTAATAGTGGGGCTGACAGTAGAGCGTGGAGCTGACAGTAGAGCATGGAGCTGACAGTAGAGCCTGGTGCTGACAGAGCATGGAGCTGAAATTAGAGCGTGGGGCTGACAGTAGAGCGTGGGGCTGTCAGTAGAGCGTAGGGCTGACAGTAGATCGTGGAGCTGACAGTAGAGCGTGGGGCTGACAGTAGAGCGTGGGGCTGACAGTAGAGCGTGAGGCTGACAGTAGAGCGTGGGGCTGACAGTAGAGCGTGGGGTTGACAGTAGAGCGTGTGGCTGACAGTAGAGCGTGGGGCTGACAGTAGAGCGTGGGGCTGACAGTAGAGCGTGGGGCTGACAGTAGAGCGTGGGGCTGACAGTAGAGCGTGGGGCTAACAGTTGAGAGTGGGGCTGACAGTAGAGCGTGGGGCTGATAGAAGAGCGTGGAGCTGTCAGTTGAGCGTGGGGTTGACAGTAGAGCGTGGGGTTGACAGTAGAGCGTGGGGCTGACAGTAGATCGTGGGGGTGTCAGTAGAGCGTAGGACTGACAGAGCTTGGAGCTGACAGTAGAGCGTGGGGCTGACAGAAGAGCATGGGGGTGACAGTAGAGCGGGCGGTTAACAGTAGAGCGTGGGGTTGACAGCAGAACGTGGAGCTGACAGTAGATCGTGGGACTGACAGAAGAGCGTGGGGCTGACAGTAGAGAGTGGGGCTGACAGAAGAGCGTGGGGCTGACAGTAGAGCGTGGGGCTCAGTATTAGAGCGTGGGGTTGACAGTAGAGCGTGGAGCTGACAGTAGAGCGTTAGGCTGACAGAAGAGCGTGGGGCTGACAGAGCGTGCGGTTAACAGTAGAGCGTGGGGTTGACAGTAGAACGTGGGGCTGACAGTAGAGCGTGGAGCTGACAGTAGAGCATGGGGCTCAACATTAGAGCGTGGGGTTGACAGTAGAGCGTGGAGCTGTCAGTTGAGCGTGGGGCTGACAGTAGAGCGCGGAGCTGTCAGTTGAGCGTGGGGTTGACAGTAGAGCGTGGGGTTGACAGTAGAGCGTGGGGTTGACAGTAGATCGTGGGGCTGTCAGTAGAGCGTGGGGTTGACAGTAGATCGTAGGGCTGCCGGTAGAGTGTGTGGTTGACAGTAAAGCGTGGGGCTGACAGAGCGTGGAGCTGACAGTAGACCGTAGGGCTGACACTAGAGCGTGGGGCTGACAGTAGAGCCTGGGGCTGACAGTTTACACTCTCTAACATAAAAGATTCAGTACTAATACTGTTTGTATCACATTCCACCAGACACTACCAGCTGCCATTCAACTGAATTCCTTCTCTCGGTCCAGCAGATGCAGCAGGAGGTCTGTTCTTACACTTCCCTCAAAGTCACATCGTCTATGGACTCAAATTAAGCCTGACCAGCTAGATCGGTAGAGAATCGGACTCTCAATGTAAGGTTCGCCTCCCGGTCCACCATTCTGTTTTGTCTATATACCTTTATATGTCCTCGGGCCAAGGTAACACACATAGCTCTGTGCTGTGTGCTTGGTACTCGTAGGATTGGGTGTTCCTGTGGTTTAAGGCGTCATGTGGTTCTCGCTCACGATGGCGGCCAGTAGTGTTGTTATTGATATATATATATATATATATATATATATATATATATATATATTATATATATATATATATATATTATATATGCAAGGAATTCGCGAGAGCATGCGAAATATACACAAACACTGATCTCTGGCTGAAGGAGACTCGAACCTACGAACCTTAGGAACAAGGTACGCAGTGCTTTACCAATCTACCCACACTGGACCAATACCTTGGCGTGTAGCAGAGCTACACGTTTGATCCAAGGCAGCAGCTTTCAGGGAGAAGGCTTACAGCTTTTCATCTCATCCCCTGCATGCATCAGCCTTACTAGAGATTTGAACAATGCATTGTTCAAATCTCTAGTAAGGCTGATGCATGCAGGGGATGAGATGAAAAGCTGTAAGTCTTCTCCCTGAAAGCTGGCTGCCTTGGATCAAACGTGTAGCTCTGCTACACGCCAAGGTATTGGTCCAGTGTGGGTAGATTGGTAAAGCACTGCGTACCTTGTCCTAAGGTTCGTAGGTTCGAGTCTCCTTCAGCCAGAGATCAGTGTTTATATATATATATATATATATATATATATATATATATATATATATATATATATATATATTATATATTAATGCATGGCTGGTAACCAGTGCCTCCATTTGGAGTCAGAGGAACGAGTACACAGAGTTATCGCTACTTTGTTCCAGGTTGGCTATTGGAAATTTTATCAATTCATATTTATTATTGTTCTCGGCTGTGTCATAATAGATGAGTCGGTGTCGTAAAATTCTCATTTTCGCTGCTTGATTTATTCCAGGAATTTTCGGAATATCTCAGTTTCTGTATTTTAATGTTTACCTGAGATCATTGCTTCACCTGATTAATTATTTTATCATTCATATAGAAAAGTTTCTTTAAAAACTCGTGAATATTGGAAATTTAATGCAATCATAGTTTTTTTAAATTACAAGTGATAAAAATCTGTGTTAAATAAAATCTAAGAAATTCCATCCAGTTTCCAATATTCTTCAATGTTTGTTGATAAATGTTTTCGTAAATTTAAAAATATTTTAAGTGACAAATCCTAAAGATCAGTATAAATTTCAGAACTCATTCATTTTTCCTCATAGTGGCAATCTCTAGCAACCAAACCACGGGTGGAGTTCGAACCCGCGATCAGAGAGTCATAAAACTAGAGACCGACGCTCTAGCCACTGGGCCAGCTGGCTACAATAAGATTCATCCAACTAGGTATATTTCTACACCATAGGAAGGTTAGCATAGGCCACCACTGTGACCACATAATAACATAAGAATCTCCCACAAACATAAGAATGGAGGAACACTGCAGCTAGTCTACAGGCCCACAATAGGAAGGTCCTTCTCAGACTCAATCATCCTTAATAAAAACATTTAAAAAACCCATTCTCAATGCTCCTCAAGGAACAAGAAATGATAAACCTTCCAATGCATTTGTACAAATATTTTTAGTAAATCCGACAAGTTGATAAATTAGACATTTGCGCAAATTTGGGTAACTTTATTCTGGTAACGTTTCGCCAGCCAGTAGAGTACTGTTGGCACTAGGTGTGTGATGGTGCCAGGAGTGACAACACGGTAGAGTATTGCTGGCACTAGGTGTGTGATGGTGCCAGGAGTGACAACACAGTAGAGTACTGTTGGCACTAGGTGTGTGATGGTGCCAGGAGTGACAACACGGTAGAGTATTGCTGGCACTAGGTGTGTGATGGTGCCAGGAGTGACAACACAGTAGAGTACTATTGGCACTAGGTGTGTGATGGTGCCAGGAGTGACAACACAGTAGAGTATTGCTGGCACTAGGTGTGTGGTGGTGGTAGAGGGTAGCAGGAGTGACAACACAGTAGAGTATTGCTGGCACTAGGTGTGTGATGGTGCCAGGAGTGACAACACAGTAGAGTGCTGTTGGCACTAGGTGTGTGATGGTGCCAGGAGTGACAATACGGTAGAGTACTGTTGGCACTAGGTGTGTGATGGTGCCAGGAGTGACAACACAGTAGAGTATTGCTGGCACTAGGTGTGTAATGGTGCCAGGAGTGACAACACAGTAGAGTACTGTTGGCACTAGGTGTGTGATGCCAGGAGTGCAA
>NC_069462.1:3899472-3914473 GCF_026875155.1 Cherax quadricarinatus | reverse complement strand
TTTTGCAATCGCAGAGGTTATGGGGGTACCACTCTCCCGTTGCCTTGTCATTCCATCCTAGAGCGGGTTGAAAGCACGGTCGGGCTATCTTGTGGCTTCTATTCTGCCTTGCTTCCGTGGAGTGCACTAATACCTATCACTGTTCATAGTGTATATAGTGAACATATTGCTGTTCTAAATTGGTGGAAGATAATATAAGTCAAACAGGCCTTTTGGACTCCTGGATTGTAATAGTGGGGCTGACAGTAGAGCGTGGAGGTGACAGTAGAGCATGGAGCTGACAGTAGAGCTTGGTGCTGGCAGTAGAGCATGGAGCTGACAGTAGAGCGTGGGGCTGACAGTAGAGCGTGGGGCTGTCAGTAGAGCGAAGGGTTGACAGTAGAGCGTGGGGCTGACAGTAGAGCGTGGGGCTGACAGTAGAGCGTGGGCTTCACAGCAGAGCGCGGGGTTGACAGTAGAGCGTGGGGCTGACAGTAGAGCGTTGGGCTGACAGTAGAGCATAGGGTTGACAGTAGAGTTTGGGGTTGAGAGTAGAGCGTGGGGTTGAGAGTTGAGCGTGGGCTTACGGGTAGAGCGTGGGTTGACAAGAGAGCGTGGGGCCAAGAGTAGATCGTTGGGTTGAGAGTAGAGCATGGGGTTGACAGTAGAGCGTGGGGATGACAGTAGAGCGTGGGGTTGACAGTAGACCGTGGGGTGGACAGTAGAGCGTGGGGTTGACATTAGAGCGTGGGGCTGACAGTAGAGCGTAGTGTTGACAGTAGAGCGTAGGGCTGACAGAACGTGGCGCTGACATTAGAGCGTGGTTTGACAGAGCGTGGAGCTGACAGTAGAGCGTGGTTTTGACAGAGCGTGGGGCTGACAGTAGAGCGTGGGGCTGACAATAGAGCGTGGGGCTGACAGTTGAGCGTGGGGCTGACACTAAAGCGTGGGGCTGACAGTAGAGCGTAGGGTTGAGAGTAGAGCGTGGGGTTGAGAGTAGAGCGTGGAGTTGACAGTAGAGCGTGGGGCTGACAGTAGAGCGTGGGGCTGACAGCAGAGCGTGGGGCTGAAAGCAGAGCGTGGGGCTGACAGTAGAGCGTGGGGTTGACAGTAGAGCGTGGGGTTGACAGTAGAGCGTGGGCCGGGACAGTAGAGCGTGGGGTTTGACAGTAGAGCGTGGGGTTGACAGTAGAGCGTGGGGCTGACAGTTGAGCGTGGGGTTGACAGTAGAGCGTGCGGCTGACAGTAGAGCGTGGGGTTGACAGTAGAGCGTGGGGTGGACAGTAGAGTGTGGGGTGGACAGTAGAGCGTGGGGTTGACAGTAGAGCGTGGGGTTGAGAGTAGAGCGTGGGGCTGACAGTAGAACGTGACGCTGACATAAGAGCGTGGGGTTGAGTGTAGAGCGTGGGGTTGACAGTAAAGCGTGGGGTTGACAGTAGAGCTTGGGGCTGACAGTAGAGCATGGGGTTGACAGTAGAGCGTGGGGCTGACAGTAGAGCGTGGGGCTGACAGTAGAGCGTGGGCCTGACAGTAGAGCGTGGGGCGGACAGTAGATTGTGGCGCTGACAGTAGAGCATTTGGCTGACAGTAGAGCGTGGGGCTGACAGTAGGTGTGGCATGCAAAGAGTACGTAACCTTCATTCGGCGCATGTACACACCCTCATTTACAGGCTATCTCCCCCAACCAGCGAGCCAGGTAACTAAGAGTTGATGATGGGGCCCAGTCGTTCAACTAGTGACCAGGTTCCAGCCAATAAGAAGATCGTTTTGGCAATCGCAGAGGTTATGTGGGTACCGCTCTCCTGTCTGCCCTTGTCATTCCCATCCTAGAGCTGGTTGAAGCACGGTCTGCTATCTTGTGGCTTCTATTCTGCCTTGCTTACCGTGGAGTGCACTAATACCTATCACTGTTCATAGTGTATATAGTGTACATATTGCTGTTCTAAATTGGTGGAAGATAATGTAAGTCAAAACTTTTATGCTGTGTCTATTTTGCCCCTTTACACCCAGGATAAACAGGCCTTTTGGGCTCCTGGGTTGTAATAGTGGGGCTGACGTAGAGCGTGGAGCTGACAGTAGAGCGAGGGGTGGCAGTAGATCGTGGGGTTGACAGTAGAGCTTGGGATGACAGTAGAGCGGGGGGTTGACAGAAGGGGTGGGCTGACAGTAGAAGGGGGGGTGCGTTTGGGTTACAGTTAGATTGGGGTTCAGTAGAGCGGGGGGTGGGGGGGGGTGAAGTAGAGGTGGGCTGAATGAGGGGGTAAGAAAGCGTGGGTTGACAGTAGGCGGGGGGGTGACAGTAGAGGTGGGGTTGCAGAGAGCGGGGGGTTGACAGTAGGGGTGGGGGGACATAGAGGTGGGTTACAGTAGAGCGTGGGCTGAATAGAGGGGGGCTAAAATAGGCTGGGGTGAAGTAAAGGTGGGGCTGACGTAGAGGAGGGGGACATTAGATGGGCTGACAGTAGAGGGGTGCAGTAGAGCTGGGGCGACGTAGAGGGGGCACAGTAGAGCGGGGGGTGAGAGAGGCGGGGGGCTGACATAACTGGGCTGAAGTAGCGTGGGGTGACGTAGGGGGGCGGGGGGTGACAGTAGAGCGTGCGGCAACTAGACCGGGGTTACAAAAGGGTTAAGAAGGTTGGGAAAAGGGGGGGGTAAAAGTGGGGGGGGGTTGACAGTAGAGGTGGGCCAAATTTTTGGGAGGGTTAAACAGTAAGCGTGGGGGGTTGGGGGGGACATTTAGGGTGGGGGACAGTAGAGCGGGGGGTTGACAGTAGAGCGGGGGGAAATAAGCGTGGGGTTGACAGTAAGGTGGGGTTGACAGTAGGCGTGGGTTGACTTAACGTGGGTTGACAGTAGAGCGGGGGGGCAAACGGGGGCGGGGGGGGGCTGACAGTAGAGCTTGGGTTTCCCAGCAGAGCGTGGGTTGACAGTAAGCGGGGGATGACAGTAACGGGGGCGACAGTAAGCGGGGGGCTGACGTAAGCGGGGGGTTGGACAGTAGAGCGGGGGGTTGACAGTAGGGTGGGGTCGACAGTAGAGCGTGGGCTGACACTAGAGGGGTTGGGTTTGACAGTAGACGTGGGTTGACATGAGCGTTGGGTTGACGTAGGGGTGGGATTGACAGTAACGGGGGGGTAAAAGAGTAAGGGGGGGGGGTTGACGTAAGCGTGAGGTTAACAGTAAGGGGGTTGACAGTAGGTGTGGGGTTACAGTAAGTTTGGGGGCTCATAGAGCGGGGGGCTGACGTAGAAGTGGCGCTGACATTGAGAGTGGGGTTGACATTAAAACGTGGGGTTGACAGAAAAGGCGGGGGGTTGACAAGCTTGGGGCTGCAGTGAGGGCGGTTGACAGTAAGCGGGGGGGCTGACGTAAAGGGGGGGATGACAGAGCGTGGGACTGACAGTAGAGGGGGGCTAACGGTAGATCCGGCGCTGACAGTAGGCATGGCTGACAGTATAGCGGGGGGGGCTGACTAAGGGTGTGGGCGACGACAATGACGGGGGGGATGACGTAAGCGTGGGCTGAAAGTAAGGTTTAGGCGACAGTAAGCCGGGGCTAAAAGAGACGTGGGAGACAGAGAATGGGGCTGACAGTAGACGTGGGGTTGACAGAGCGTGGGGCTGACGTGACGGGGGGTTGACAGCGTGGGGTGAAGTAGGTGGGTGGGAACAGTAGAGCGTGGGGGATGCAGAAAGGCGTGGGGTTGACAGTAAAGCGGGGGGTTGACAGTAAGGGGGGCTGAAGTGGGAGCGTGGGGCTGCAGTTTTAACCCTTCGCTGACTTGAGAGTGGGGTTGACAGTAGAGCGTAGGGTTGCTAATTTGGGCTGACAGTAGGGGGGGGGTTGACAGTAGGTTTGGGGCTGACACTAAGCGTTGGGCTGACGTAGGGTGGGGTTTTGGAGTTGAGGGTTGGGTCTGACAGTGAGCGTGGGGTGACGGTAGGCGGGGGGTGACAGTAAGGGGCGTGGGGGGGACATAAAGTGGCGTGAATAGACGGGGGCTACAGTAGGCTGGGGCTGACAGTGGTGTGCATAAAAGGTATGTAACCTTTATTCGGCGATGTAAAAACCCCCTATTTACGGCCCACCAAGAAAAAAAGGGTTTTGGCAATCGCAGGGGTTTTTATGGGGTATCCTCCCCTGCCCCTTGCTTTCCCCCCTTTCTGAGTTTGTAAACCGGTTCTCTCTAGGGGCTTCTATTCCCCCTTTGCTTACCGGGGAGTCACTTATACCTACATGTTCTTGTGTTAGGGTGTCATTTGCTGTTTATAGGGGTAAAGGGATAATATAAGTCAAAACTTTTCTGTGTTTATTTTGCTGCCTTTACACCCAGGATAACAGGCCATTTGGACTCCTGGGTTGTAAATTGGATGCCTGTCCGAGAGCTGGAGCTGGACTTAGAGAAAGGGTTGAGCCTAGGTTGGAAGCTGGTTGCAGGAACTTTTTGCAGCTTGCTGTCGGCATTGCATTAGCTTTGCAAACGCTTTACAAATTTTGCGTGTCAGTTACTTTGCTATGGTCAGCCTTGCTATTGTGTGATCGTTCAACAGCTCGTTACTAGCTTGTTCGGTGTGCCCGCTTCGCTACGGTCAATCTTGTAGAACAGTGTGTAGCTTGCTGTCTGGCATTGCTTTACAAAGTTTGCGTGTCTGTTGCTACTAGGCTGTTCGTGTGAAGAATTTTGCAGTCAGCTTTGCTATTGCGTATCCACCTTGTATTCGTATTCTGCAATCGTACTGTGCATACCTAAGCGTGTTCTGCAAATTAACGTTACGTTGGGGTATTCTGCAATCGTACTGTGCATAGCGAATAACTTATACATTGTGGTATGCCACCTAGACGAGTCAGACGTCTGGTGTCGGCATATTTCTTTGTATAACGTACCTAAGATTGTTCCTTTTAGCGTGTTGGGAAATTGCTCGTTCCATTGGCATTAATTACAACGTACTCTCACGGCTGCGCGACTGCGTTCACTGATTACTGACAAACTTCGAGAAGAAGAGATTGTACATCAGACTCCTCCCTTTACGGGAGCTAGGGTAAAAACTACTATGTTGTAGCAGGAGGATAATATATCAACGGAGCAAAACAGTCAGTCTAGTGCAGCAGGGTTGTCTCGAGGTGAATCAGTGGCGTTTTGGGACTTGAGCTGGGAAAATCAATCTTGAGCAGACTAGGGAACAGAGAGCATTTGCAAAGAAGAATTTGATAGGGGAAAGAGAAAGGAGGCAGTTTTTTGCATTCTGTAAATGATTTTAGTTTTCCCGAAAGCAGTACAGCTTGTTCCCCACTTCAATGAGGCCGAACCAGAACAATTTTTCGAAAGCTTTGAAAATTTAGGCTCGAGCCTTGAGGTGGCCGGAAACAGCATCAGGCATCGTTGGTTCACACAGCATTGTTTGGTACGGCACAGGAATTTTTCGTCAGGTTAAATCACGCTAAATTTTCTGATTATCAAGTAGTGGAAAAACCACCCGTTTTGGGAGCATATACATGTATCCCAGCTAAGTACAAAAAATTATTTAAATTAGGCAGGCGACAGCTTGGTCAATCCCTGGTGGTTTTTGTGCGACAGCGGGCCAAAGCTTTTCCCAGTGGTTTTAAAGAAAGTGGTTCGCCCCCTTCGATGATTAGAAAGGGCTTATTTAAATTGAGGGGCCCTGCTGGATTTCTGGGGGAAAACCAGAGGTTAGTTTTCTGCAGGATTGATTAACCACTGCATTGGGGCAGCCAGGTTGCTATACCTTTAAAAACAAAACCGCCCCTTGCCCGAGCGGGCCCCTTCTTTTTCAACCCCGGGGCATAGCAGAGATCTCAATTGGAGAATGAAGTCCCAAACCGGAGGGAAAAGTCTAACCCGCCCCCTAAGTCCCCTGGTGAGCCACGCTTTAAAACTTAGGTCCACCTGTTAGAGACAAACTACTCAACATGGTGTATTTTCCCCAACAGTTTTCAGAGAGACCCCACCAAAAGGGACACCTTTGAAAACTTTCAGCGGGGAAGAAAACCCGGCAAGCCCTTCGTAAAATTCCTCGTAAAAAAGTATGCCCAACCCGCCCCAATTGCCCCCAAAAACCCCCAAACCCATTGCAAAAAATTTCCCTCAAATATCCCAAAGTAACATGTCCCAAGAGAAGTAAAAAAAGGGAAAACCCCCCTTTTCCCCTTGTTTGAGTGTTTAATTTCCCTTCAATTAAAATCAGAAAAAAATGAAGAAAAAATTTTTTAAAAGTGTTTGGGGAAAGCAAATCGCTCCTTTTTAAGAAAGGGAAAATTCCCCCTTTAAAAGGAAACTTCATTAAATTAACTTTTTTATTGGAAGCTTTTGGGGAGGAGCTATATTTTCTGCCCCTTTTTGGCAAAAAATTTAATGTACAGGGGCAAATATTACATGGTACTTGACGGGTGGGTTTTACCCAAAAATTAAATTCTCCATGAAAGTGCCTTTGTTATTACTGCTAATAACTTTACTATTGGAAAGTGTTTTGTTTGAACCTAAATGTTAAATTTAAATTTTTCTGCGGTTTTGGCCATAATCCGGGAAATAAAGGGGGTTGTTGGGGGAAATGTTAAATTTTTGGGGACAATCCGATCTCGGAATTACCCATTTTATTTTATGAGGCCCCCGGCCCGGGAGTCGAAAAACAAGTGAAAACCCCCCGATCAACCCTTTTCCTTTTCCCAGGTTGGGATTGCCAATTTCTTTTTTTCCTTTGCCCAAAGGACTGTCCTTCCGGGAGGAAACAACAAAAGGGAAACCCTTCGTTAAAATTGGCTTTTAAAGGCACCCATGGGAAATCCTCTTTGGACCCACCCGGTCAAGTTGGAACTTAAAAACGATTATTTGATCTGCACTAAAGACTGGAAAAGGAGAAAAAGGGGCCGGAAAAATTGTCTGCCCGGGTTTAAAGGGGTTTCCCAAAACAAATTTTTAGCCCTCAAATATTAATTTAGCTCGTAATACTTCATTGGGAAATTTAAAAAAACCTTTTTATAGAATCACAAAAAAATTTTTTTGGGCCCAAATTAAAGCGGGATGAAAAGAACCCATATCGGGTTTTTTGGAGAATTTAAAAAAAGGGTGGGGAAAACCCTTGGGTTTTTCCCAAAATTAAAAACCGCCCCTCCCCAACCCTATCCCGTGATGGAGAACCTTTTGCAGTTTTTTAATTTAGTTTGGGTGTAGGCCCCAAAACAAGGTAAATGGGGAAAAATCAGTATTTTTTTTCCATTATTTTTTAGAGAACCGATACCTGAAGAAATTCCCCATGCGCAGTTTTTTAATACTAAAGTTATTCTAAAAGCTTTAACAAAATTTAGTTCTTGTTTTGGCATTCCTAAAAAAAATCAAAGTGATAAAAGGTCTAACTTCACTCCCAAAGCTTTTAGGGAAAAGCTTAACTAGGTTATGGAAAATCCAACTTATCCACTCCTATAAACCCCCTAAAGCCCCAAGGGCCCCTTTAAAAAGTTTCCAAATCGGGACTTTAAAAAACCCTGATGAAACTTTTTGCTTTGCTTTTTTCCTACAAAAGGGTGAACCCTCCTTTTTTTTTGTTTTTTCCAAAACGAGAAACTTTTTGAAAGAGTTTTACCGGGTATAGCCCGTTTGAGTGATTTTTGGGGCCCCAAAAGTAGGGGGCCTCTTGGGGTTTGCTCAAAAAGGATGGATGGGAGAAGACTTTTAGGTCAGCATACAACCCGTCTTAAAGGTTTCAGGTGGAACGTCAGTTAGCCAAGGAAACCCTTTAAAAGACAGCTCAAAAAAAGATGAAAAAAGGGGTTGAAGAAATGCAAAATTCCCGCCCCTTCCATCTAGGAGAAAAGGTGTTTTTTTGCAGGAAATATACCGGGGCCACATCTTTGAAAGCTAGATTTAGGCCCTTATGCAAATGTAAGTAAATTTATCTAGGGAAAATTTTTGGGGGTAGCCCCCTTTTGATAAGCCCTAAAAAAACTAAAATTAGCTTAACCAATTTAAAAATTTTTTTCATACTCGAATAAGTCCCAGAAAAGATTTGCCCCTTCCCTTGGGGAGACTTGATTTTTGAAACTCTATTTCTGAAATTTTTAAAATTTTCAAATTCTTTTCCCCCCTAAAAAGCCCCTTTGCCCTTTAAATGGAGGGAAATCGAAACGCAAGAAAAGTTGAACTGGTTTTAACAGTCATATCCTAATATTTTTTGGATGTGGACAAATGTACTTAGGTTTCATTGGGTTTGGGGGGAAAACTCAAAAAACCTATTAAACTCCCCCCTACAGAGCTCCCCCTGAAAGCAGGGGGCTATTTAATCGGGAAAAGTAAAATTTTTGTTGAGCAGGTTTTTTAGGGGAGGAGCATCTAGCCCAATGGGCTTCACCTGGATCCTTTTTAAAAAAAGGGGGCGATGGAGGGGTTTCTTATTTTGTACAGATCCCGAAAGGTGAATGATTTTTCAAAATTCACAGATGTTCCCCTTTTTCCTCGTCTGGATGAATGAAATTTTGATTTTGTGGGCAAGGCCTTTGTGCCCAAGTTGATCCCCCAAAAGGGTTACTATCAGGTCCCCCTTTGGGGAAAAAGGGGGAAAAGGGAAATCTCGGCCTTCGTAACCCGGAGGTCATTATCAATACACATTTAAACCCCCCTTCAAAATAAAAAACCCCCTCTTCATTAAAAACATATCCATCAGGTTATTAAAGGATTTAAAGGGGCCACGGCAGGTACCTGGATATTGTTGGGTGGGCTGATACTTTTTGGGAAAAACCCATTTTAAAATTAAGGCTTTTTTGAGCCTTTCAGAGTTCTCATTTAACAGGTTTAAATTTTTCAAATTTTTCCCTTTTGGCCCCGGCCACTGGCATTTTTTAGGCCCCTGAAGTAAAGGGAGTGGTAAAGTTGCTCCCAAAAATTGCAAAAGTTTTTTGCTATTAAAAGGGTTATCCCGTTCCTCATTTATATTAAATCTCTTCAAAGTTTTTTTAGGGAAAGTTTGGATTTTACAGAAGATTCGTAAGAAATTTTTTCAGATTTTGTAGCCCCCCCTTTCCCCTCTTACCGTCCCAAAAATTCCCTTTTTTTTTGGGCCCCGATGTCCCCAAAAGTTTTTGGCCCAAAAAAATTATTGTTATGAATATTCCCTTTTTTTTCCAGAAATTTTCCCCCAAAAACCCTTTTTCATTCGGTTATGCCCCCTTTTGGGGTTGGGGTTGGGGGGAGGGAATTGCAAAACGGAACGGGGGGAGTTGCGCCTGTAGGGATATTTCTTGTAAAATTCCAAACCGGATCAGAGGGTTTCTTACGAATTTAAAGAGAACCCCCGCGTGGGTTTTTGGGTTTGGGGGGCATTTCGATGTTTTTTTGTGGGCCCGACATCGAGGGGGTACCGTCTAAAACGATCACAAATTTAGTATATCTCCAAGCCATGGAACCCCAAAACAAGGCTCATGCGTTGGGTATAGTCCCGCAACCTTTCTCGTTTAGAATTAAATGTTAAATTTCCGGCAAAGAAAATAGTTGGGAGATCTTTTTCTAGATCTAATTTTAAATTTTTTACTTAGGGTTTGGATTTAGGTTTTTTGTGGTAAAACCCCTTTCCAATTTCTTTTTTTTTAAACCCCGGTTTTGGGTTTTTTTTTTTGTTTAGGGGGGGGCTAAGTGGCCCCGTATCTTGGACCAAAACTAGCCCGAAATTTTTGCTGCTTTCTCGGTTTAGGGTTTGGTTTTTGCACGAGAAAACTGAGCCCCTATTAAAAGGGTTGGGTGGTGAGAGGAAGGGCGGTCCCCTTATTTTGTGCCCTGGCGGCACGGTTACCCCTGGGGGTGGGGAAACCTAATCCCGGGTTTTTCTCGGGGGGGGGGGTTTTGGGTGGGAAAAGGTACGTAAAAACCCTTTAATTTGGCGCATGTTAAAACCCCCCTCTTTACAGGGGTTTTCTCCCCCAAACAGCGAAAAACCCGGTAACTAAGGGTTGATGATGGGGCCCCGTGTTTAACTTGTGAACCCGGGGTTTTTTACCCCCAATTTAAAAAGATGGGTTTTTGGAATCGCCGAGGTTTTGTGGACCCAAATCTCCTGTCTGCCCCTTTTCATTCCCCTTTTTTAGAGCTGGTTGAAGCACGGTTTGTATCTTGTTTCTTTATTCGCCTTTCCCTTAAAAAGTGGAGTGACTAAACCTTATCGTTTCATAGTGTTTTTTAGTGTACAAAATTTTCTGTTTTTAAATTGGGTGAAAGATTAAAATAAAAAAAAAAACTTTTTTTCTGTGGGTTTTTTTTGGGGTCCCTTTACACCCCCGGGTAAAAAGGCCTTTTTAATTCTTGGATGTTAAAAGTGGGGGTTTACAGGTTTGGCTGGAGCGACAGTAGAGCCTTGGGGCTGAAATAAGCCTGGTTTTGGGAAAAGCAAGGAGCTGAAATTAGAGCGTGGGGGCTGCAGTTTGGGGGGGGCTGTCAGTAAGGGAGGGGTGACAGTAGAGGGAGCTGACAGTTTAGCGTGGGGCTGACAGTAGAGCGTGGGGGGTGACAGTTAAAAGCGTTTTAGGGTGACAGAAGACGTGGGGGACAGTAGGCGTGGGGGGTTTACAGAAAAGCGTTTTGGGGTGACGTAGAGGGGGTGGGGGTGGGCAGTTTGAAAGGGGGGGCGGGCAGTAAGGGGGTTTTTGGGGTGCAAATAGAGCGTTGGGGGCTGCCCGTAGGGGGAAAAATGGGGCAAACAGTTGAGGTGGGGCTGACAGTAGAGGTGGGGTGATAGAAGAGCGTGGAGCTGTCAGTTGGGGCCCCGGGGGTTGGGCAGTTTGAGCGTGGGGGTTGACCAGGTTTGAGGGGGTGGGGCCCCGACAGTAAAATCGTGGGGTGGTTCAGTTGAGCGTAGGAATTTACAGGCTTGGAGTGACAGTTTGAGCGTGGGGCTGGGCAGAAGTGCAGGGGTGAAGTAGAGGGGCGGGTTTTCAGTAGAGGTTGGGGGTTACCGCAAACGGGAGCTTTAAAGTAGATCGTGGGACTGACAGAAAAGGTGGGGCCGGGCCCGTAGAGATGGGGCTGACAGAAGAGCGTGGGGGTGACAGTTAAACGTTTGGGGTTTAGTATTTGGCGTTTGGGTTGACTAGAGCGTGGAGTGCAGGAAGGGTTTGGTTTACAGAAGAAACCCTGGGGGTGAAGAAACGTGCGGGGTTTAAAAGTAGAGCGTGGGGTTTACAGTAGAACGTGGGGCTGACGTAGGCGTGGAGTGAACCCGTAGAGCATGGGGTCAAAAATTAAAAAGCGTGGGGGTTGGGCAGTAGAGGTGGCGTTTTCAGTTGAGCTGGGGGTGACAGTTGAGGCGGAGCTTGGGCAGTTTAGCGTTTGGGGGTTACAGTAAGCGTGGGGGGGTTTAAAGTAGAAACGTGGGGTTGACAGTAGATCGTGGGGGTGTCATAGGGCGTTTGGGGTTTACAGTAAAATCGAAGGGCTGCCGGTTTTTAGTGTTTGGGGTTACATTAAAAGGGGGGCGACAGAGCGTGGGCTGAAAAGTAGAAACCCTTGGGGTGACACAGAGGGGGGGTGACCGTAGAGTGGGGGACAGTTTAAATCTTAAAATTAAAAAATTCAGTACTAAAAACTGTTTGTATACAAATTTCCCCCAGACATACCCGCTGCCCTTTTAATGAATTCCCTTTTCTCGGGGCCAGAGATGGGAGAGGAAAGGTTTGTTTTACAATTCCCTCAAAGTCACATCGTCTATGGATCAAATTAAGCCTGACCCGTAGAATTTGGAAGAATCGGAATTTCAATGTAAAAGGTTTTGCCTCCCCGGGCCCCATTTTGTTTTGTTTTTATACCTTTATAAGTCCCCGGGCCAAAGTAACACACCAACTCTGTGCTGTGTGCTTGGGGACTCGGGAATTTGGGGGTTTTCCTTTGGGGGTTTTGGCGTCATGTGGTTCCCCGCTCAGATGGCGGCCAGTAGTTTTGTTATTTTATATATATAATAAAATAAAATAATATTATATATATATATATATAAAATATATATTTATATATTATTTTATATGCAAAAGGGAATTTGCGAGAGCATATCAACGACAAAACATCATCTAGTGCAGCGGGGGTTGTCTCGAGTGAATCATGGCGTTGGCACTTGAGCTCAAAAATCAATTTTGAGCAGACTAGGGAACAAGAGCATTTGCAAAAGAAGAATTTGATAGGGAAAGAGAAAGGAGCATTTTTCCTTCGTAAATGTTTTTAGTTTACGAAAGCAGTACAGTTGTTCCCCCACTTCAATGACCAACCCCAGAAAAAATTTTTCGAAAGCTCGAAAATCACTCGGCCTTAGGTCCGAACACATCGGCATCGTTGGTTCACACAGCATTGTTTGGTACGGCACAGGAATTTTACGCAGTGTTTAAATCACGCTAAATTTTCTGATTATCAAGAGTGAAAAACCACATTTTTGGGAGCATATACATGTATCCCAGCTAAGTACAAAAATTATTTAAATTAGGCAGGCGACAGTTTTGGTCAATCCCGGGTGGATTTTGTCGACAGCAGCCCAAAAGCTTTTACCACGGGTATAAAGAAAGTGGTTCGCTCCTTCGATATCACACAGCTTATTCTGATTGACGCCCCTGCGGGAGTCTGTGGGCCCAAGGGGTTAGTCTTTCTGCGGGATCTGACTTAACCATTTTTCTTTGGGAGGCAGCCAGGGGGCTATCCCTTTGAAAAACTAACCGCTCCTTTCCGAGGGGGTCCCTCCTCTTTTCAACGCCGGCATAGCAAGATCGTCAACCGGGAAAGAAGTGCCACCGGGGGGAAAACGCTACATCCCCAACAAAGTCACCGGGTGACCACGCTTCTAAACTTAGGTCCACCTGCTTAAAACAAACACTAAACATGGTGTATCTCCCCAACGTATTCAGAGAGACGCCACCAAACGACACCATTAAAACGTCACAGAGTAAACGCAAGCCTTCGTCACTTCCCTGTAACAAAGATTCACACCCGTCCACTGCCCCCACAAACCCCAAACCCCTTGCAAAAAACTCTAATATCCCAAAACATGTCCCAAGAGAAGTGAAAAAGGAACGCCCCTTTTCTTGTATGAGTCTTATTTCCCTTCATTAAAACTCAGAACAACTGAAGTCAAAACCTTTAGTGATAGGGGAAAGCAAATCGCTCACTTATAAGAGAAGGGAATATTACCCCTTTCAAGGAACACTTCATTAAATTTCCTCTTTTTTATGGAAGCATTTGGAGGAGCTATATTTTCTGTCCCTTTGCATAAAATTTATGTACAGTGCAAATATTACACTGGTACTTGACTGGGGGTGTATCCAAATTATTCTCCATGAAAGATGCCATGTTATTACTGCGTAATAACATTACTACTGGTAGTGTGTGTTCTGAACCTATAATGTTTAATTAATTCTTCTGCGGTTTTGGGCCAAAATCTCGGCAACATCCCAAGGCTGTCGGGCGAAATGTTGACCTATCCTTGGACACTCCGATCTCGGAATAGCCACGTTATTTTATGAGGCACACCGGCCGGAGCCTCGAAAAAAATGAACAACCCCGATCAAGCCTTCCTATTCCCGGGTTTTGCAGGATTGCCAGATATCCTGTTTCCGGCCCAAAGGGACTGCCCTTTCCCGGGGAGGAACAACGAAAGGACCTTCGTTAAAATTCGCTTTTCAGGCAGCCATGGGTAAATCCTCTTTGGATCATCCGGTCAAGTATGAACTTAAAAACGATTATTTGATCTGCACTGAGACTGGTAAGGAGATAGAGGGGCCGGCAATTGTCTGACAGGTTAGTGGTTCCAACAAAGTTTAGACCTCAAATATTGAATATAGCTCGTAATACTTCATTAGGAATTAAAAAAAACCTTGTATAGAATCACAAAAGAATTTTATTGGCCAAAATTAAAGCAGATGAGAAGAATCATATCAGGTGTTGCCGAGAATGTCAGCAAGTAGGAAACCTGGACATTCCTTTAAAAACCTGCACCTCTCCAACCTATACCTGCTGATGGAGAACCTTTTGCAGATTTAATTATAGATTGTGTAGGTCCACTACCTAGGGCAATGCGGAAATCATTTTTTATTTACCCTTATAGATAGAGTAACCAGATATCCTGAAGCAATTCCCATGCGCCAGTTTTAATACTAAAGTTATTCTCAAAGCTTTAACAAAATTTAGTTCTTGTTTTGGCATTCCTAAAACTATTTAAAGTGATCAAGGTACTAACTTCACTGCCAAAGCATTTAGGGAAGCATTAACTAGGGTTTTGGATAATCCACAACTTATCCACTGCCTTCATCCTCAGTCCCAAGGCGCCTTGGAAAGATCCATCAGACTTTAAAAACCATGATGAGAACTTTTTGCATGCATTTTCCTACAGACTGGATGAATCACTACCTTTGTTGCTGTTCTCAGTACGAGAAACGGTGCAAGAGTCTACCGGGTATAGTCCGTTTGAGCTGATCTTTGGGCACAATGTACGAGGGCCTCTTCGGGTGCTCAAAGAAGGATGGATGGGAGAAGACGTTAGGTCAGCACTACAACCCGTCTTCAGGTTTCAGGGGGCACGTCAGTTAGCCAAGGCTAACCTAAAGACAGCTCAAAAATAAGATGAAACAGAGGTTGACAGAAATGCACAATTCCGCTCCTTCCATCTAGGGGACAAGGTGTTTGGTGCAGGAACCTATACCTTGCACATCTTGAAAGCAGATTTACGGGGCCTATGCAAATTGTAAGTAAATTATCTGATGAAAATTATGTGGGAGCTCCCATTGATAAGACCTCAAAAACTAAAACTTACCGCATTTAACCAATTAAAACTTTTCATACTCGAGATAAAGTCCCAGTAAAGACTCTGTCCCTCTACCTCTGAGGACGACTCTGATTCTTTGCACTCTATTTCTGAAATTAAGTTAAAATTTCAAATTCTGTCCTCCTCAAAGACCCTAGCCCTTTTAAAGGAGGGACTATCTGAAACGCAAGCAACAAGTGAATGAGCTTCACAGTCAAATCCTAATTTTTTTCGGGTTGCCGCAAAGTACGTTA
>NC_069462.1:3867271-3898972 GCF_026875155.1 Cherax quadricarinatus | reverse complement strand
CCACCTTTATAATCTAAATTACCCTTTCAGACTTCAATTACTACTGTGAAAATCTCATTACAGGACCTTAAATTCCAATATTAACCCTGCCCAAAAAAAACGCTTTCTTGATAGTTGTGACAGGACCCACAGGCATAACACCAGACACAAACATCTCTATGACATTCCCCGTGTCCGACTAAACCTTTACAAAAATTCAATGTATTTCAAAGGACCTAAAATCTGGAACACCCTACCTGAAAACTCTAGAACTGCAGACACATTCATCACTTTCAAAACTACAGTTAGAAAACATCTTATCTCCCTGATCCATCCTGACAACTAACTACATGATAACCACCTGGTGGTTCACAATTACACTCACCCACTGACTATAAACCTAGAAATACTAATCTTAATCTTTAAATAATAAATCCTAACTAGTCATAAGTTTGCCTATGATACTCCAATATAGACACTTTGTATTGTGCCAAAACAAAAGCATTCACATTGCTAAACTCACAAACTATAATGTAGTCACTTATCCTTAATACCATAATCTATAATAATTTAAGTTTAGAATTAATCTAAGTCTGCCCGAAATGCCTAGTCATGCTAGGTGTCCTAGTGGCCCCCTCTGTTATTAGTATTTTAAAACATGTAAACCACACAATATCTAAAAACTGTAAACCCCACATTGTAACCCTTATAGAGAATAAACTTGATTGATTGATTTGTCCTTGTCTAACAACCATTGAGACATTTATCCTTGTCTAACAACCATTGAGACATTTATCCTTGTCTAACAACCAATGAGACATTTATCCTTGTCTAACAACCATTGAGACATTTATCCTTGTCTAACAACCATTGAGACATATTTATCCTTGTCTAACAACCATTGAGACATATTTATTCTTGTCTAACAACCATTGAGACATATTTATCCTTGTCTAACAACCATTCTTCTTTGTTCTGTATTCTTATTTCTTGTTCATTTTTCTCCTCAATCATCATCGCTTATCGCAATTTATCATTTATCCTGTTAGAAAATATCTTTTTTTTATAAATTATTTTTTATTTTTTTAATTTCAGCATTTTTCTTCAGGTTTTACGAGCCCATTTTCATTTTTTTCTATTCAATTTAACTTTTATTTTCACTTTAGTCATTTTTGGTAGAGGGAAAATCCGTTTTACATTCCTCCTTTAACGCTTTTGTTTATTTTCTTCATTTTCACCTTTAAATATCTCTCTTTCTCCCACATTTATTAAATCTTTCTTTCTATTACTCTTCGCAAACCGACAAAATTTTTTCCACCTGTCTCTCTCTCCCTCATTTTTTCCACCTGTCTCTCTCTCCCTCTTTCCTTTTATAATACGACTCTCTCTTTAATCCCTCTTCCCTCGTCGTCTCCCAGCGATAAGAAGCAGAAGAGGGAGAGCTCGGGAGGCCTGGGAGGCCTGGGGAGAATATCAGCTACGGTTGAACACACACTCAAGCAGCTCAGCCACAGTGAGTCTGACGACGACATCCAACAATCTTCCTCAATCCGCTCATATCACGCGGTAATGGTACAGTTTCCCAAAATCCTGTGGATGTATACAGACACACACACACACACACACACACACACACATATATATATGTATATATATATATATAATATATATATATATATATATATATATATATATATATATATATATATATATATATATATATATAAAATGTCGTGCCGAATAGGCAGAACTTGCGATCTTGGCTTAAATAGCAACGCTCATCTTGCCATATAGGACAAGTGAAAATTTGTGTATGCAATAATTTCGCCAAAATCATTCTGAACCTAACGAAAAAAAAATGTTTCACTGTGTTTGTTTAGTATTAAATTATTGTAAACAAATCTAAAATATATTTAGTTGGGTTAGGTTAAAATAAATTGTTCTTGTTATAATAAGGTTAGGTAAGTTTTCTAAGATTCTTTTGGTGCAAAATTAATTTTTTTTACATTAACATTAATGAAAAAAATACATCTTTAAACGTATAAAAGAAAATTTCAGAAAGGACTTAATTTTAAATGAGTTCTTGCTAATTGACCAGTTTTACATATTCAGCACGACATATATATATATATATTCTATGGGAAAATTTATTAATAGACAGAATACATTTACAGGAAACACAAACATGAATACAATGGTACAATATGTTAAAGATTTTGGATTTCTTCCAGCTCCTCTGAAGCCGGACGCGAACCAAGTATGCAGCAAGCATTTCCCCTCTGGATGGCCATGTTGAGGCGCTGGAACATGAAAGTGGCTGCCCTTGAGTCCCTGGTGATGTCGATGAGTTTGGAACCCAGTTCTTTAAGGAAACGTGTGGCATTTTTTCCCCATGATCCCAAGGTCTCTGATCCCACTGGGACAAATTGATACTGTTGGCTAATGTCTCTGTACTTGCTGATCTTGTACTCCTCCCTGTGGTCAGCAGCTTCCTGTCGCCCCACACTGTGATGGATATAGGTGTCAGCCAGTGTGGACACACAGGTATAGTCCCATGCTAAGAGCTTACCATTCTTCCAAGGATAGACGGTGATCCCCTCGGGGGCGGTTTGCTGGGTTGTGGGTCTTGTTAGCTGCTAGTGATCGGGACTCCCTCTCGGCTGGGCATCCAGCTGTGGCAAGGGATCTCTTTATGATGGCATCGACCTCATTTTGTCTTGCATACCAGCCCTTGGTTTTGGAACAGTTAAGACCATGTAGACTATATTGGTCGGCTTGCTCTTCGCCGCAAATTCACGTATATTCTGTATGAATTGGGGCAGCAAGGTGCAGAGCCACTCCAGTATGGAGGGTCTTAGAGTCGAGTCGCGTTCCCATTGCCGATATGGGAACTGTTTGGAGGAAGTCCCTGGAGTGATGTGTGCTCACAACCTGGAGACGGGGAGTCTCCATGTCTGATGTTACAGCCCTGAGCATGTTGGCAAACACCTTTTTAGCGATCAGACCATCCCAGCATGACTGTTTGTGAGCCAGTGCTGCTCTAGGGTTTGGTGCTGAAGCAGCAAGAGTCCCCCATTCAGTCAGGTTTTCAGGAAGAATTTGTCTTATTAACTCGTTTGATGCTATGAAAGAGGATAGGAAAGCTGGGAGAGCAATCTGGGAGGATCTGCGTACTCCTAGCTCCCCAAGCCTGACCGGAAGTGATGCTTGCGATCACTGTCCATCTTCCAGGGAAAGATTCAATACACTCTCTAGCATGGTCTTATGGACAGAGTCATATTCCTTGAATTTCGGACTGCTGAAGGCTGGAGAGCATCTCAGAAAGTAGGTAAGTTTTGGGATTGACAGGCACCTGTTGAGTAGGCAGAAGGCATCATGTGTATCAATGTCTTTCATCCTGCCTTCCATATATATATATGATATATATATATATATATATATATATATATAAATATATATATGTCGTGCCGAATAGGCAGAACTTGCGATTTTGGGCTTAAATAGCAACGCTCATCTTGCCATATAGGACAAGTGAAAATTTGTGTATACAATAATTTCGCCAAAATCATCCTGAATCTAACGAAAAAAAAAATATATTTCACTGTGTTTGTTTAGTATTAAAATTACTGTAAACAAATCTAAACATATTTAGTTGGGCTAGGCTAAAATAAATTGTTCTTGTTATAATAAGGTTAGGTAAGTTTTCTAAGATTCTTTTGGTGCAAAATTAATTTTTTTTACATTAACATTAATGAAAAAAATATATCTTCAAACGTATAAAAGAAAATTTCAGAAAGGACTTAATTTTAAATGAGTTCTTGCTAATTGACCAGTTTTACATATTCGGCACGACATATATTTTATATATATATATATATATATATTTATATATATATATTTATATATATATGTGTGTGTGTGTGTGTGTGTGTGTGTGTGTGTGTGTGTGTGTGTGTGTGTGTGTGTGTGTGTGTGTGTGTGTGTGTGTGTGCAATAAGATCACAGTAAAACAGGTGATTTCAGAATATGCAAAACAACCACTGTGAAAGAATAATGAAATTTCAAATGCTCTCGTGACTACTCACATTATCAAGGAACAATAATTGTTCATTGATAATATTACTGTAAAAATTAATAGTTTTGTACTAAAAGAACCTTAGAAAACTTCCCTAACCTTATTATAAAAAGTGCAATTTAATTTCCCCCAAACCCAAACAACCCTTTTCAGGGTCCAAAAGGCCAAGTTTAAAAGTCCCCAAAGGGCCCAAAGAAATTTCAAAAAAAAATTTTTTGTTATTTTTTTTTATAAAAATTTTAGAAAATTTTTTTCTGAAGGTAAAAAAACAAAAAGAACAAAAATTTGAGGGAAAATTTTTAACAAAAAAAAAGGTTTTCGCGAATTTTTATGTGTCAGCGATGTATACCATCGGCGTTTTTGGTGACTTTGACTCCCCTTTTACCCCAAATTTTATTACTCCAGCGACCAAATTCCTTAGCTACTTCACTAGTATTATTTGCAAATTCCATCTATTGAACCCAAAAAAAAACCCGCCAAGTCAACTGTTTCAACACAAAATAAAGTGTTAGGAAATTGGAAATTTTGGCCCAATTTAAACGCAAAGTTAAAAATATTCAAAATTTCAAAATGGGGTCCGGGAATAAACACTGCAGACATTCCGGGGGCGCAAAACTAACATTTCCTCTTTTTCTTTAAGTTTTTTTTTGAGTTTTTAACAAAGGGAATTTTCCTTTTTTTTTTTTTTATTCACAAATAAATTTTTTTATTAAAAACCCAAAAAAAATAGAAGATTTACTGTTATGCAATCCTGTAATAATTGTATAAATATTTCCCAACATTTGTGTAGGTAAATTAGACCCCCAGCTGGTTTTGTTTTTGCCCCACCCTGGTGTAAAATTAGACCCCCCAAAGCTGGCGTGTATTAGCCCCACCACTGGCGTTGGGTATTAGACCCCCGGGCTGGCGGTTTTAAGACCCACCAGCTGGTGTATAAAGCCCCCCCGGGCTGGTTTATTGGGACGGGGTTGGGGGCATTTGTTTACCCCTTAAAACATCGGCAAAAATTTAACATTCTCCCAAATTTTGAGCTCAGTTTCCCAACCTTTTCATTTTCCAAATTCTGTAATTTATTTCGATTCTATCAAATGAGACCAAAAAAATCGTAAAAAATTTAAAAAAAAACATACGAGAAAAAAACCCCAAATTCGCTTTTTTAAAAAAAAAATCAGGGCCTCATTTTTTTTTTCTCTCTTTAAATGCATGTGGGGCTCCCAGGATTTCTTTTATGTGGGCACACATACCACATAGATTTTTTCTCTCACATCTGGGCCCCAAAATTTTTAACCGCCCCACAGCTTATAAGAGCGAGCTGAGCTCACTCTTATAAGATCTACCGTTTTTGGGACCCTCCACATATAGCCGTAGGGTCTACGGCAGGACTCTCAAAAATGGGTAAGTATATTTTTGACAAGTTTTTCAATAAATTTGTAAAAACAAACATAATAAAAAAGTTTTTTTATAAGCTTCAGAAAAGATTTTTGGGAAAAATTTTTGCATACCCCAAAATTTTTCTTTCCTTTTTCGGGGAAGATGAACATTTTCTATTTAAAATGTGGCCAGACAGGAAACGAACCCCCCCCAAAACAAAACAACGTATTTTGACACCCCATCCACTACTTTTGTAGGGGTCGATGGCATAGTCACAGTGGATTAGTGACTTTCGTTTTTGTTGTCCTTGAGGCAGGCAATGTGCCCTGGGGGGCGAATCCGGGGGCCCGCCGCATTTGGTAAATGATATATAAATAATTTTTTATGTTGCAGTTTTTTTTACCTGTTTTTTTAAGGCGCTTTTTTTGGCAAAACATGATGGAGTGAATGGGGAAAGAAAAATGTTCTTCGTTATTTAGGTCACCCAACCCTTTTTTTGGGGGAAAGGAAAGACTGTTTTTATACAAAAAAATATTTTTAATTAAACAAAATTTTTAAGGGAATTTTTTGTTTTTTTTTTTTGACTAAATTAACTTGAAAATTTTTCCAAAAACAATTTTAAATTAAACCCAATTTTTTTAGCTAAAATTTTAAAATAGGAGATAGTTTGAGTTTTTAGGTAATTTAGGCTTCATCAGATTCGACCCTCATCAATCCAACAATCTTCTTTAAAAATAAAATTTGGGCCCAAGGAGCTTATATATGCAGGGGGGTAAACATGGGGCCAAATGGGTCTAACATGGTCCCCAAAAATGAGGTCCCCCAAAATGGTGCCCCGCGGGCCGGGGGGGTAAAGCCCCTCGCTTCACCGTCGAGCGTCCGGGCTCGTTCCCGGGGAGGGTAGAAACATTGGACGTGTTTCCTTACACCAAAATTTCCTATGATTCCCAACAGTAAAAAAGGGAACCTGGGTGTCAGTCGACTTGTGGGGGATCGCATCCCGGACAAAAAAAGCCTTTAAATTTCCCCCAAATGCTCTTTATAATACCCCCGTTCTAAAGGGTTTGCGTTGCCCACCTGGGTTTTTATTTAGCGGCACTATTTTTGCTGACACCTAGTGGCATCAGCCTACCCATCACCAAAAAAACGCTTTCCCCGCCTCATTTAGGCAGCCCCACATCATCAGCACCCCACGTCCCCTCCCCCCTTAGCATTTCCCTCCTGAGCCAGTACCCAAATTAAAAAACCGGGAGCCTCCGAAGCCTGAACACCCACCAGAACAACTAAGTTTGTTTTACCCCCCCCCTTTTACTTGTTCTCGTAAAAAAATTTAAAATATTAAACTATTTTATTTTAGGTATGATCTATTTTCCCTTGGAGAACTTTTTCCCTGGTGACACAAAAATTTTTAAAGGGCCCAAGCGAAAACAAAAGCCTCAAGGATATCTGATGCAGCAGTGTTAAAGTCAGTTTTGAGAAAACAATATTAATATGACGAAACCTTTTTATATTAACCCCAAAACCCGAGGCCCGGGGACCCGTTTGGAACTCTGACGTAAAAACAATAAACTTATCGTACGTGGCAGAGTTTTGTCTTACTGAGGCAATAATGGTAGACCTATATGACGCAGAATGGTAGACCTATATCACGCAGAATGGTAGACCTATATGACGCAGAATGGTAGACCTATATGACGCAGAATGGTAGACCTATATTATGCAGAATGGTAGACCTATATTATGCAGAGTGGTAGACCTATATGATGCAGAATGGTAGACCTATATGACGCAGAATGGTAGACCTATATGACGCAGAATGGTAGACCTATATGATGCAGAGGGGGTTTCTATATGACGCAGAGTTTTGGGACCTATTGACGCGAATGGGTAGACATATTATGCAGAAGGGTGGGCCCTATAGACGCAGATTGGTAGACCTATATGACGCAGAAGTTAGACCTATTTTTGCGAGTGGTAGACCTATATGCCAGAGTGGTAGCCCTTATGATGCAGAGTGTAGACCTATATGATGCAGAGTGGTAGACCTATGATGCAGAGCGTTAGCCTAATTATGCAGAATGTAGACCTATATGACGCAGAATGGTAGACCTATATTATGCAGAATGGTAGACCTATATTATGCAGAATGGTAGACCTATATTATGCAGAATGGTAGACCTATATGAAGCAACACTTAGGCCTCTCTGATACAATTAGGTTTAATGATCACATAAAACATTAGGGTCAAACTGGAAGCAACAGTAGGCCTTCTATATGGAACAATGTTAGGCCTAGATAATGTAACAATGTTAATCTTGCTTGATGCATCAGTGTTAGTGCATGATGCATCAGTGTTAGTGCATGATGCATCAGTGTTAGTGCATGATGTTCAAGTTTTTAGTGCTTGAGACATCATTGTTAGTGCATGATGCATCAGTGTTAGTGCATGATGCATTAGTGTTAGTGCATGATGCATCATTGTTAGTGCATGATGCATCAGTGTTAGTGCATGATGCATCGGTGTTAGTGCATGATGCATCAGTGTTAGTGCTTGAGACATCATTGTTAGTGCACGATGCATCAGTGTTAGTGCTTGAGACATCATTGTTAGTGCATGATGCATCAGTGTTAGTGCATGATGCATCAGTGTGAGTGCATGATGCATCAGTGTTAGTGCATGATGCATCATTGTTAGTGCATGATGCATCATTGTTAGTGCATGATGCATCATTGTTAGTGCATGATGCATCATTGTTAGTGCATGATGCATCAGTGTTAGTGCATGATGCATCAGTGTTAGTGCATGATGCATCAGTGTTAGTGCATGATGCATTAGTGTTAGTGCATGATGCATCATTGTTAGTGCATGATGCATCAGTGTTAGTGCATGATGCATCAGTGTTAGTGCATGATGCATCATTGTTAGTGCATGATGCATCAGTGTTAGTGCATGATGCATTAGTGTTAGTGCATGATGCATCAGTGTTAGTGCATGATGCATTATTTTATGCATGATGCATCGGTGTTAGTGCTGATGCATCATTGTTAGTGCATGATGCATCATTGTTAGTGCATGATGCATCGGTGTTAGTGCATGATGCATCGGTGTTAGTGCATGATGCATCATTGTTAGTGCATGATGCATCATTGTTAGTGCATGATGCATCGGTGTTAGTGCATGATGCATCATTGTTAGTGCATGATGCATCATTGTTAGTGCATGATGCATCATTGTTAGTGCATGATTGCATCGGTGTTAGTGCTTTGATGCATCAGTGTTAGTGCATGATGCATCGGTGTTAGTGCATGATGCATCAGTGTTAGTGCTTGAGACATCATTGGTAGTGCATGATGCATCAGTGTTAGTGCATGATGCATCAGTGTTAGTGCTTGAGACATCATTGTTAGTGCATGATGCATCAGTGTTAGTGCTGATGCATCGGGGTTAGTGTATGATCATCAGTGTGAGTGCATGTTTGCATCAGTGTGAGTGCATGATGCATCAGTGTTAGTGCATGATGCATCAGTGTGAGTGCATGATGCATCAGTGTTAGTGCATGATGCATCATTGTTAGTGCATGATGCATCAGTGTTAGTGCATGATGCATTCAGTGTTAGTGCTGATGCATCAGGGGTTTAGTGCATGATGCATCAGTGTTAGTGCATGATGCATCAGTGTTAGTGCATGATGCATCATTGTTAGTGCATGATGCATCAGTGTTAGTGCATGATGCATCAGTGTTAGTGCATGATGCATCAGTGTTAGTGCATGATGCATCAGTGTTAGTGCATGATGCATCAGTGTTAGTGCATGATGCATCAGTGTTAGTGCTTGAGGCATCATTGTTAGTGCATGATGCATCAGTGTTAGTGCATGATCCCATCTTGTTAGTGCATGATGCATCAGTGTGAGTGCATGATGCATCAGTGTGAGTGCATGTTTGCATCAGTGTTAGTGCATGAGCATCAGTGTGAGTGCATGATCCCATCATTTTTAGTGCATGATGCATCATTGTTAGTGCATGATGCATCAGTGTTAGTGCATGATGCATCAGTGTTATGCATGATGCATCATTTAGTGCATGAAGCATCAGTGTTAGTGCTTGAGACATCATTGTTAGTGCATGATGCATCAGTGTTAGTGCATGATGCATCAGTGTTAGTGCATGATGCATCAGTGTTAGTGCTTGAGACATCATTGTTAGTGCATGATGCATCAGTGTTAGTGCATGATGCATCAGTGTGAGTGCATGATGCATCAGTGTTAGTGCATGATGCATCAGTGTTAGTGCAGGGATGAATCATGTGAGTGCATAAATGCATCATTTTTTAGTGCATGATGCATCATTTTTTAGTGCACGTTTGCATCAGTGTTAGTGCATGATGCATCGTGTTATGCATGATGCATCAGGGGTTAGTGCTTGAGACATCTTTGGGTTAGTGCATGATGCATCAGTGTTAGTGCATGATGCATCAGTGTTAGTGCATGATGCATCAGTGTTAGTGCTTGAGACATCATTGTTAGTGCATGATGCATCAGTGTTAGTGCATGATGCATCAGTGTTAGTGCATGATGCATCAGTGTTAGTGCATGATGCATCAGTGTTAGTGCATGATGCATCAGTGTTAGTGCATGATGCATCATTGTTAGTGCTTGAGGCATCATTGTTAGTGCATGATGCATCAGTGTTAGTGCATGATGCATCATTGTTAGTGCATGATGCATCATTGTTAGTGCATGATGCATCAGTGTTAGTGCATATGCATTGTGTATTGCATGTGCATATTGTTAGTGCATGAGCTCAGTGTTATGCATGATGCACCCAGTGTGAGTGCATGATGCATCAGTGTTAGTGCATGAGGCATCATTGTTAGTGCATGATGCATCAGTGTTAGTGCATGATGCATATGTTGTGCAGAGGCATATTGTTAGTGCATGATGCATCAGTGTTAGTGCATGATGCATTAGTGTTAGTGCATGATGCATCATTGTTAGTGCATGATGCATCATTGTTAGTGCATGATGCATCGGTGTTAGTGCATGATGAAATCAGGGGTTAGTGCTTGAGACATCATTGTTAGTGCACGATGCATCAGTGTTAGTGCTTGAGACATCTTGTTAGTGATATGCATCAGTGTTAGTGCTTGAGTCATCATTGTTAGTGCATGATGCATCAGTGTTAGTGCATGATGCATCATTGTTAGTGCATGATGCATCATTGTTAGTGCATGATGCATCGGTGTTAGTGCATGATGCATCAGTGTTAGTGCTTGAGACATCATTGTTAGTGCATGATGCATCAGTGTTAGTGCTTGAGACATCATTGTTAGTGCATGATGCATCAGTGTTAGTGCTTGAGACATCATTGTTAGTGCATGATGCATCAGTGTTAGGCTTGAGCATCATTGTTAGTGCATGATGCATCATGTTAGTGCATGATGCATCATTGTTAGTGCTGAGGGCATCATTGTTAGTGCATGATGCATCGGTTTAGTGCATGATGCATCAGTGTTAGTGCTTGAGCATCATTGTTAGTGCATATGCATCATGTTAGTCTTGAGACTCTTTGTTAGTGCATGATGCATCAGTGTTAGTGCTTGAGACATCTTTGTTAGTGCATGATGCACGTGTTAGTGCTTGAACATCATTGTTAGTGCTTTGATGCATCAGTGTTAGTGCAGATGCATCATGTTAGTGCATGATCCCATCATGTTAGTGCATGATGCATCATGTTAGTGCTTGGACATCATTGTTAGTGCATGATGCATCATTGTTAGTGCATGATGCATCAGTGTTAGTGCATGATGCATCAGTTTTTAGTGCATGATGCATCATTGTTAGTGCATGATGCATCAGTGTTAGTGCATGGCATCAGGTAGTGCATGATCTCGTGTTAGTGCTTGAGGAAACATTGTTAGTGCATGATGCATCAGTGTTAGTGCATGATGCATCATTTGTTAGTGCTTGAGGCTCAGTGTTAGTGCATGATGCATCAGTGTTAGTGCATGATGCATCAGTGTGGCATGATGCATCAGTGAGTGCATGATGCATCAGGGGTTAGTGCTTGAGACATCATTTTTAGTGCATGATGCATCAGTGTTAGTGCATGTTTGCATCATTGTTAGTGCATGATGCATCAGGGTTAGTGCTTGATGGCATCAGTGTTAGTGCATGATGAAATCAGTGTTATGCATGATGCATCATGTTAGTGCATGATGCATCAGTGTTAGTGCTTGAGACATCATTGTTAGTGCATGATGCATCAGTGTTAGTGCATGATGCATCATTGTTAGTGCATGATGCATCAGTGTTAGTGCTTGAGACATCATTGTTAGTGCATGATGCATCATTGTTAGTGCATGATGCATCAGTGTTAGTGCTTGAGACATCATTGTTAGTGCATGATGCATCAGTGTTATGCTTGAGACATCATTGTTAATGCATGATGCATCAGTGTTAGCCCTTGATGCATCAGTGTTAGTGCATGATGCATCAGTGTCAGTAATTGATGCGTCAGTGTTAGTGCTTGAGGCATCATTGTTAGTGCATGATGCATCAGTGTTAGTGCATGATGCATCAGTGTTAGTGCTTGATGCATCAGTGTTATTGCTTTAGGCGCCCAATTGTTAGTGCATGATGCATCAGTGTTAGTGCTTGGCACATTGTAGTGCAGATGCATCATTTTTAGTGCATGATGCATCATTGTTAGTGCATGATGCATCAGTGTTAGTGCATGATGCATCAGTGTTAGTGCATGATGCATCAGTGTTAGTGCTTGATGCATCAGTGTTAGTGCTTGATGCATCAGTGTTAGTGCATGATGCATCAGTGTAGTGCATAAAGCATCAGTGTTAGTGCATGATGCATCAGTGTTAGTGCTTGAGGCATCATTGTTAGTGCATGATGCATCAGTGTTAGTGCTTGAGGCATCATTGTTAGTGCATGATGCATCAGTGTTAGTGCATGATGCATCAGTGTTAGTGCTTGAGACATCATTGTTAGTGCATGATGCATCAGTGTTAGTGCTTGAGGCATCATTGTTAGTGCATGATGCATCAGTGTTAGTGCTTGAGGCATCAGTGTTAGTGCATGATGCATCAGTGTTAGTGCATGATGCATCAGTGTTAGTGTATGATGCATCAGTGTTAGTGCTTGATGCATCAGTGTTAGTGCATGATGCATCAGTGTTAGTGTATGATGCATCAGTGTTAGTGCATGATGCATCAGTGTTAGTGCATGATGCATCAGTGTTAGTGTATGATGCATCAGTGTTAGTGCTTGATGCATCAGTGTTAGTGCATGATGCATCAGTGTTAGTGCATGATGCATCAGTGTTAGTGCTTGAGGCATCAGTGTTAGTGCATGATGCATCAGTGTTAGTGCATGATGCATCATTTGTTAGTGTAGATGCATCAGTGTTAGTGCAGATGCATCAGTGTTAGTGCATGATGATCAGTGTTAGTGCATGATGCATCAGTGTTAGTGCATGATGCATCATTTGTTAGGCTTGATGCTTTCAGTGTTAGTGCATGATGCATCAGTGTTAGTGCATGATGCATCAGTGTTAGTGCTTGATGCATCAGTGTTAGTGCATGATGCATCAGTGTTAGTGCATGATGCATCAGTGTTAGTGCTTGAGACATCAGTGTTAGTGCATGATGCATCAGTGTTAGTGCATGATGCATCAGTGTTAGTGCATGATGCATCAGTGTTAGTCCCTAATGGATCAATGTTAGTCCTTGCTTTATAAATTTTACTCCTTGATGCATCAGTGTTAATTCTTTTTGATGCATCAGTGTTTGTCCTTAATGCATCAATGTTAGTCCTTGATGCATCAATGTTAGTCCTTGATACATCAATGTTAGTCCTTGATACATCAATGTTAGTCCTTGATACATCAATGTTAGTCCTTGATACATCAATGTTAGTCCTTGATGCATCAATGTTAGTCCTTGATGCATCAATGTTAGTCCTTTTTGATGCATCAGTGCAACAACGTTTCGTCTGCCTGATCCAGTAACACTAAGACTGCCTGGGTGTCCCCCCTACACATACTATGTCACACACCTCACATGGTCCAGGACACACTATGTCACACACCTCACATGGTCCAGGACACACTATGTCACACACCTCACATGGTCCAGGACACACTGCACATACTATGTCACACACCTCACATGGTCCAGGACACACTACATAAACTATGTCACACACCTCACATGGTCCAGGACACACTACATATACTATGACACACACCTCACATGGTCCAGGACACACTACATATACTATGTCACACACCTCACATGGTCCAGGACACACTGCACATACTATGTCACACACCTCACATGGTCCAGGACACACTACATATACTATGACACACACCTCACATGGTCCAGGACACACTATGTCACACACCTCACATGGTCCAGGACACACTACATATACTATGACACACACCTCACATGGTCCAGGACACACTATGTCACAAACCTCACATGGTCCAGGACACACTACATATACTATGTCACACACCTCACATGGTCCAGGACACACTACATATACTATGTCTCACACCTCACATGGTCCAGGACACACTACATATACTATGTCAAAACACCTCACATGGTCCAGGACACACTACACATACTATGTCACACACCTCACATGGTCCAGGACACACTACATATACTATGTCACACACCTCACATGGTCCAGGACACACTACATATACTATGTCACACACCTCACATGGTCCAGGACACACTACACATACTATGTCACACACCTCACATGGTCCAGGACACACTATGACACACACCTCACATGGTCCAGGACACACTATGACACACACCTCACATGGTCCAGGACACACTATGACACACACCTCACATGGTCCAGGACACACTGCTGCGCTCGTGCCAGTGTCACTCTCGGGTCTTTACATTAGGTTTGTTAAGGGTACATCACCACCACCGTCGAACACATTAAACTGTTTTAGCTCAATTCAAAGCACAGAACCACTTCCCAAGGATGCAGTTTTCTCTTCTCAGCTCATTTTAGAGCCCAGTCTTATATCAGGTATATTACCATATCCTAAGGTGCAGTTATCATACTTCAGCTCGTTTCTAATCTCAGATTTGTATAACGTAAATTTCCATTTACCGGCTAATTTAATAAATGAATGCACGGTGGCCTGAGGCCTGGTGGCAAAAACATTCGCTTCACACGGTGAGGTGTCCGGGTTCGATTCCCGGAGAGAGTTTAAACATTGGGCGAGTTTCCTTACACCAGATGTCTATGTTCACCCAACAGTAAAACATGGGTGTGGGTTGCATCCTGGGACAAAATTGACCTAATTTGCAGGAAATGCTCAGCATAACAAGCCGCTTTCTATATAGTAGTATGTCACTGATGTCAGTTATGGTCTGTATACCTTGTACATGTACTGGTTAAACTAAAGATATTATTATTATTATTATTATTATTATTATTATTATTATTATTATTATTATTATTATTATTATTATTATTTTTATTATTATTATTATTTTTACTATTATTATTATTATTATTATTTTTATTATTATTATTTATTATTATTATTTTTATTATTATTATTATTATTATTATTATTCAAGGTACACTGAATCTTACCATACCTCAGATTGCTACTAACGTGAGTCAGTATTTTCTACCACTATCTTCACTCTCTTATCTTACCTCATCTCGTTTCAAACGTTAGCTTTATTTAAAGTATAGTTTCACCTCAAGCATGTCGATACCCTATTTCAACTCATGTCAAAGCTCACCTCAATGTAAGGTATTATACAGTGAAATAGGATGTAATTCAGAACAGTTGACTAGCCTTAAAAGTTGCTATTAATGCTAGGTGAGTAGACGCAACATGTTAAAGGAATGTATTAATGGTAGAAATACCAACAGTATGTTAAGTAAAAGGGCATAAATGCAACTAATGAGACATTTTGTTGTGGCAACGTTTCGCTCTCCATGAGCTTTATGAAGCCGTAACAGCTTGATAAAGCTCCTGGACAGCGATACCTTGCCACAATAAAATGTCGCATCAGGTTAAAGGAAACTGACCAAAATGTTTCACACGAATCCTTGCACTCGCGTAAGATAGTCAATACTTGATCATTATTAGAAAATAAATGAGTGGCGTGTCTGATCTCCAGTTACAGGTTGTGCTAATCATTTCGCAAGCTTGATTCTTCTTGATTCTGAGAGTAAAGTTTACGTAAATATCGTGATGCAAAAACGTCTGGAACTTGAGAGTGCCAAAAAGTTATACCAACTCCCGCTAAGTTTGGATAAAACTCTGTAACTTCACACGCTGGTATACGCAACTTAGAGAGGAAATATTGCACAAGTTAATTTCCCCGGAGTTTAATCGACAGAAATGCCAGGCTCAAAGTTGCGATAATTGCCCACCTGGTAATTGTAACCTCGTTCAAATGAGAGTTTTGTGTCTGCTTTAGTGTGGCTTACGGATGTCAAAAACGCCGAATTTGTCGCCCGGTCTACGAAACACCTCGAGTGGTTTTCTAATTTAGTTTTATTTTCCTGCCTTTCAACTCTTTACATAACAGTTCCTCGCCTCTCTCGCCTTAGCCACTCTTTTTGATTAATCCGCAACTGCGCTGAAAAACATCTCTTATGTTTACAACCTTAGTACGAATTTTTGTCTAGAATAATTACACAGTCGTACAACACCAGCTCTCTGAAGTTTATGCCTGCCTGTAGTTTTCATTTCTCAGTCAAATGGTCCTTTGCTGGCACTAGTGTCGCAGCTACAACATACACACACACACCACACACACACATGGAGAGCCAAGATGATGGATGTGGTACTGGAAAACCTCATGCATCAACATGTTAGAGACGCTACCAGAGAGAGAGGAGAGGATGAACCAGCAAGACTGGACCTTGTATTCACCTTGAGTAGTTCGGACAACGAGGATATCATGTATGAAAGGCCCCTAGGAGCTAGTGATCATGTGGTTCTGTGCTTCGACTACATAGTTGAGCTCCAAGAGGAGAGAGTAACAGGAATAGGTTGGGAAAAACCAAACTACAAAAGGGGGAACTACTCAGGCATGAGGAACTTCCTTCAAGACATTCAGTGGGAGAGGGAACTGACAGGACAACCAGTACAAGAAATGATGGACTATGTGGCAACAAAATGCAAGGAGGCAGAGGAGAGGTTTGTTCCCAAGGGAAACAGAAATAATGGGAAGAACAGAACGAGTCCTTGGTTCACCCAAAGGTGTAGGGAGGCAAAAACTAGGTGTACTAGAGAATGGTAAAGGTACAGAAGACAGAGAACTCAGGAAAATAAAGAGATTAGCCGAAGAGCCAGAAACGAATATGCACAGATAAGAAGGGAGGCTCAGCGACAATATGAAAATGACATAGCATCGAAAGTCAAGACTGACCGAAGCTGTTGTACAGCCACATCAGAGGAAAACACAGTCAAGGACCAGTAATCAGACTGAGGAAGGGTGATGGGGAATTCACAAGAAACGACCGAGAAGGTATGTCAGGAGCTCAACACGAGATTTAAGAAGTATTAACAGGGGAAACCAGTAGGACTCCAGGAAATCAGAACAGGGGGGTACACCAGCAAGTGCTGGATGAGGTACATATAACCAAGGGGGAGGTGAAGAAGCTGCTATGCGAACTTGACACCTCAAAGGCGGGGGGACCAACAACATCTCTCCGTGGTCCTTAAAGAGGGAGCAGAGATTTTGTGTGTGCCCTTTTACAAAGTCTTAAACACATCATTTGAAACTGGGCAACTCCCTGAAGTATGGAAGATGGCAAATGTGGTCCCAATTTTTAAAAAGGAAGACAGACATGAGGCACTAAACTGCAGACCTGTATCACTAACGTGTATAGTATGCAAGGTCATGGAGAAGATAATCAGGAGGAGAGGGGTGGGGCACCTGGAAAGAAACAAGTGTATAATTGACAACCAGCACGTTTCAGGGAAGGAAAATCCTGTGTCACAAACCTACTAGAGTTTTATGACAAGGTGACAGAAGTAAGACAAGAGAGAGAGGGGTGGATCGACTGCATTTTTTTTGGACTGCAAGAAGGCCTTCGACAGTTCCTTACAAGAGGTTACTGCAAAAGCTAGAGGATCAGGCACATATAACAGGAAAGGCACAGCAATAGATCAGAGAATACCTGACAGGGAGGCAACAACGAGTCATGGTACGTGACGAGGTGTCAGAGTGGGCGCCTGTGACAAGCGGGGTTCCATGGGGGGTCAGTCCTAGGACCTGTGCTGTTCTTGGTATATGTGGACGACATAACGGAAGGGATAGACTCAGAAGTGTCCTTGTTTGCAGATGATGTGAAGTTAATGAGAAGAATCAAATCGGATGAGGATCAGGCAGGACTACAAAGAGACCTGGACAGGCTACAAGCCTGGTCCAGCAACTGGCTCCTTGAGTTTAACCCTGCCAAATGCAAAGTCATGAAGATTGGGGAAGGGCAAAGAGGACTGCAGACACAATATAGTTTAGATGGCCAAAGACTCCAAACCTCACTCAAGGAAAAAGATCTGGGGGGTGAGTATAACACCGAGCATATCTCCTGAGGCGCACATCAATCAGATAACTGCTGCAGCATACGGGCGCCTGGCAAACCTACGGATAGCGTTCCGATATCTCAGTAAGGGTTCGTTCAAGACCAGTATAAACCCTTTACGTCAGGCCCATACTGGGGTATGCAGCACCAGTTTGGAAACCACACCTAGTCAAGCACGTCAAGAAATTAGAGAAAGTGCAAAGGTTTGCAACAAGACTAGTCCCCAGAGCTACGGGGATTGTCCTACGAAGAAAGGTTGAGGGAAAAACGGCTGGCGACACTGGAGGACAAAGAGGGTCAGGGAAGACATGATAAAAGACATATAAAATACTGCGCGGAATAGACAAGGTGGGACAAAGACGGGATGTTCCAGAGAAGGGACACAGACACAAGAGGTCACATTGGAAGTTGAAGAATTTTAGATGAATGAAAGGGATGTTAGGAAGTATTTCTTCAGTCATAGAGTAGTCCCGGCCGTGGAATAGCCTAGAAAGTGACGTAGTGGAGGCGGGAACCATACTAGTTTTAAGGCGAGGTATGATAAGCTCATGGGGCAGGGGAAGAGAAGGACCTAGTAGCAATCAGGGAAGAGGCGGGCCAGGAGCTCGGACTCGACCTCCGCAACCTCAACTGGTGAGTACACACACACAACACACACACACACACACACACACACACCCACACACACACACCACACCAAACACACACAAAGCTCAGGAACGCAGAGAGGGAGAGGAAACCCAGCAGCGATCAGTAAAGGGGCGGGGCCAGGAGCTGAGTCTCGACCCTGCTACCACAATTAGGTGAGTGCAATTAGGTGAGTAACACACACACACACACACTTTTTTCTTTCAAAAACACTGGCCCGTATCCCACCCAGGCAGGGTGGCCCAAAAGGAAAACGAAAGTTTCTCCTTTTACATTTAGTAATTTTATACAGGGAGAAGAGGTTACTAGCCCCTTGCTCCCGGCATTTTAGTCGCCTCTTACAACACGCATGGCTTACGGAGGAAGAATTCTGTTCCACTTCCCATGGAGATAAGAGGAAATAAACAAGAAAAAGAATAGTAAGAAAATAGCAGAAAACCCCCCAGGGGTGTGTATATTATGCTTGTACATGTATGTGTATGTGACCTAAGTGTAAGTAGAAGTAACAAGATGTACCTTGACATCTTGCATGTGTATGAGACCAGACAAAAAGACATCCCACAATCCTACCTTCAAGATAAACAATTACAGGCTTTCGTTTACACTCACTTGGCAGGACGGTAGTACCTCCTGGGTGGTTGCTGTCTACCACCTACTACCTATAAATATACATTATAGATATAATTATATCTATATATTATATATATATATATATATAATAATAATTATATAGCATATATATAATATAAAATTATAGTATATATATATATATATATATACGATTATACTTTTTTTTTAATTATCACACTGGCAGATTCCCACCAAAGCAGTGGCCCGAAAAAGAAAAACTTTCACTCATCATTCACTCCATCACTGTCTTTGCCAGTAAGGTGCTTTAAACTACAGTTTTTAAAACTGCACCATTAACACCCCTCCTTCAGAGTGCCGCACTGTACTTCCCCATCTCCAGACTCTAGTCCGGCCTGCACGTTCCCTCAACCCTGTCATAAATTTAACTATCTGCTCACACTTCCAACAGCAACGTCAAGTATTAAAAACCATTTTCCTCACATTCCATCCTATCAACACGCTCACGCATTCCTGCTGGAAGTCCAAGCCCCTCTCACAAAAAACCTCCTTTACCCCCCCCTCCAACCTTTCCTAGACCCGACCCCTACCCCGCCTTCCTTCCCTACAGACTGATACACTCTTGGAAAGTCATTCTGTTCGCTCCATTCACTCTACATGTCTCGAACCACCTCACACCCTCGCAGCCCTCTGGACAACAGTTTTGTAATCCGCACCTCCTCCTAACTTTCCAAACTACGAATTCCCTCTGCATTATATTCACACCACACATTGCCCTCAGACATGACATCTCCCACGGCCTCCCAGCCTCTCCTCGCTGCAAATTCACCACTCCTGCTTCACAACCCATATAGAACGTTGGTAAAACTATACTCCATAATTTCCCTCTTTGCCTCCAAGGACAAAGTTCCTTTGTCTCCACAGAACTCCTAAGGCACCACTCACCCTTTTCCCCTCATCATTCTAATGATTCACCTACATCTTTCATAGACCATCCGCTGACACGTCCACTCACCCAATATCTGAAACATTCAACCACCTCCATACTCTCTCCCTCCAATCTGATATTCAATCTTTCATACACGAATCTTTTTGTTATCCTCATAACCTACTCTTTCCTGTATTCACCTTTAATTTAGCGAGATCTTTTGGCACACCCTAGGGAACCAAAGTTGCGCGAGCGCGACCAATCGCGAGCAAACTTCTCTTCATCCAGATCTGGCGGCCAAGTGAGTCGACAGTTGTGGTCATCAGCATGAGTACATTATGGTAGTAAAACCCCACTTGGGTGTTTATCCGTTATCTTTTGTAACTCACGACGCCTGGACCAAGACCCTCGCAATTACTTCCTTACAACCTCATCTATAAAATATATTAACAAACCACGGTACATCACAGCGAGAGCCTTGTCTAAGGGCAAGAGCGCGAGAGTTAGCGATGTGTGAAACAGCCGAGAGAGAGCCCTCCTCCCGAATACTCTAACTTGCCGTCACTAGCCTCGTAATAACTCTTCACTGCTTTCAGTAACCTACCTCCTACACCAACACCTGCAAACATCGCCACATTGCCCCCCTATCCACCCTGTCATTCGCCTTTTCCAAATCCATAAATGCCACAAAGACCTCTTTAGCCTTATCTAAATACTGTTCACTTAATGTTTCACTTAAACACATGTCCACACACCCCCCTTACCTTATCTAAACTTCCTTTTTCATCTGCTATCCGATCTCCGTCTTAATCTTAATTTCTTTCATAATAACTCATCCATACACTTTACCAGTATACTCGCAGACTTATACCCCCTATAATTTTTTTGCTCTCGTCTTTTAGCCCCATTGCCTTTAACAAAGGACCTATGCATGCACTCTGCCAATCCTTCTAGTACCTTACCCTCGTTCCATACATTTATTAAATAATTGCACCAACCACGTCCAAAAAACTATATCCCCACCTGCTTTTAACATTTCTATCTTTATCCCATCAATCCACTGCCTTACCCCCGTTTCATTTTACCTACTGCCTCAAGAACTTCCCCACACTCACACTGCGCTTCCTCGCACTCCTGCAAGATGTTATTCCCTCCTTGCCCTATACACGAATCACAGCTTCCCCTATCTTCAGCAACATTTAACAATTCCTCCAAAATATTCCCTCCATCTTTCCAATACCTCTAACTCTCCATTAATAACTCTCCTCTCCTATTTTTTAACTGACAAAGTCCATTTGTTTCTCTAGCTTTCTTAACTTGTTAATCTCAATCCAAAACTTTTTCTTATTTTCAACAAAATTTGTTGATAACTTCTCACCCACTCTCTCATATTGCTCTCTTTTACATTGCTTCACCCACCTCTTAACCTCTCTCTTTTTCTCCATATACTCGTCCCTCCATGCATCACTTCGAACTTTGTAATAACTTCTCATATGCTAACTTTTCCTCCCTTACTACTACTCTTTACATCTTCATTTCCACCAATCGCTCCTCTTCCCCTCCCCGTACCCACTTTCCTGTAACCACAACCTTCTGCTTAACACTCTTAACACTAAAACATTTTTAAACCTACCCATACCTCTTTCGACCCATTGCTATGCCTCTTAGCCCATCTATCCTCCAATATAGTCTGATATAACTACCCTAACTGCCTCCTCTTTTAGTTTAAACCTCAACTCTCTCTTTTTCTTCCCGATAACTTCTATTCTCCTTGTATCCCATCTACCTAATAGCTCTCATGTACTACAACTAAAAGTGATCTGATATAACTGTGGCCCCCTCTATAACCAATTACCTCCTGAAGTCTTACTCAACTAGTCCTTTTTATCTTACCAATACATAATCCAACAAACTACTGTACATTTTCGCCCTACAATTCTAAATCTTGTATACTTATTTATCCTCTTTTTCTTAAATATGTATTACCAATAACTAAACCCCTTTCTAACAAAGTTCAATCAAGTGGCTCCCCATTATCATTTACACCTGGCACCCCAAACTTACCTACCACACCTCTCTAAAAGTTCTCCACTTTAGCATTCAGGTCCCCTACCACAATTACTCCTCACTTGTTCAAAGGCTCCTATACCATCACTGAACAATCCCAAAATCTCTCTCACTCCTCTGCATTCTCTCTTCTCCAGTGCATACACGCTTATTATGACCCACTTCTTGCATCCAACCTTTACTTTAATCCACATAATTCTGAAATTTACATCATTCATATTCTCTTTTCTCCTCCATAACTGAGCAATTCAACATTACTGCTACCCCTTCCTTTGCTCTAACTCTCTCAATCTCCAGATCTTTAATCCCATTTATTTCTCCCCCCACCGAACCACTCCCCTACTCCCCTTCAGCTTTGTTTTCGCTTAGGGCCAGGAAAACATCCAACTTCTTTCATTCAATAACATCAGCAATCATCTGTTTCTTGTCATCCGCACTACATCCACGCACATTTAAGCATCCCATTTTATAAAGTTTTTTCTTCTTCTCTTTTTTAGTAAATGTCTACAGAGAAGATGCTACTAGCCCCAATGCTCGCGCATTATTCTAAGTCGCCTCCATACACACGCAATGCTTACGGAGGAAAATTCCTTTTCCATTTACATCCCCATCCAGGACAATGATCGCAATAAAGAAGAACAAACTGTTTAGACAAAAGGAAGCAAAACACCTAGATTAATCTAATATAGATATATGCATGTGGTTTCGTGAAGTGTGACCAAAGTGTAAGTAGGAGTCGCTAGATATCCTGTTAATCTAGCGTGTTTATGTGACACATAAAATGAAAACAAGCAATCCTACCATGATGCAAAACAGTTAACAGTTTCTGTTTACAGTCATCTGCAGACGGTAGTAACTTCCCAGGGTGTTAGCTGTCTACCAACCATACTACTTCAATATATTTATATATATATATATGGAGTACCACCTTTTGGAACTTACTGGAGCCTCAATCCTCAAGATGACTATAAACGCACCTCAGGAAAAAACTCAAGTTCTCTCTGAGCTGTTTGAATATTTTCTTCTTCTACCACCTCCTGTATTTTATATTACATGTGAACTTTATTAATAGACAGAATACATTGACAGAGAACACAAACATGAAGCTGGACGCGATCCAAATATGCAGAAGCATGTCCCCTCGGATGGCCATGCTGAGGCACAGGAACATGAAAGTAGCTGCTCTTGGGTCCCTGGTTGTGCCGATGAGTTTGTAGCCAAGTTCTTTTAGGAAATGTGTCACATTTTTACCCCATGATCCCAAGGTCTTTTATCCCACTGGGATGAAAGACCTCCTCCCTGTGGGTCAGCACTCCTCCTTGTGATCAGCACTCCTCCCTGTGTCACACTCTCCTGTGTTACAGCTCCCCCTGTGTCACAGCTCCTCCCTGATCAGCACTACCTCCCTGTGGTCAACTCCTCCGTGTCAGCAAGCCTCCTCCCTGTCGCCCCGACACTGAAGATGTAGGTGTTCAGCCAGTGGTGACACCACAGGTAAGTCCCCATGCTAAGAGCTTACCATTACTCCAAGGATTAGTCGGTGATCCCATCGGGGCGGTTTTTGCTGTTGTGGGTAATGTTGCTGTTACGATCGTGGCTCTCTCTCGGCTGGCATCCAGCTGTAGCAATGGTTTCTCTTATGATGTCTTGTCCTTCATGTGTCTTGATGTGAGCCCTTGTTTTGGAATCAGTTAAGACCATGTAAACCATAATTGACACTGCACATCGCCGCAAATACACGTATAATCCGTCTGAATTGGGCGCAAGGCTCAGACCACTGCAATATGAGGCTAGGGTCGAGGCGTGTTCCCATTGCTGAAATGGGAACTGTTTGGAAGAAGTCCCCAGAGTGATGTGCACTCACAGCCTGGAGACGGGCAATCTCCCTGTCTGATGTTACAGCCCTAAGCATGTTGGCAAAAACCTTTTCAGCGATGGGGCCATCCCAGCTTGACTGTTTGTAGGCCAGTGCTGCACTAGGTTTTGGTGCTGGAGCAGCAAGAGTTTCCGATTCAGTGATGGCATCGGTGTAGCTGGAGTCCTGTACATCTGCTGAATCACTGAGGTTGTTCAGAAGAATTTGTTTTATTAACTCGTTTGCTGCTATGGAAGAGGATAGGACAGCTGATACTGTAATCTGGGAGGTTTTGCGGACGCCTAAGGAAATCCCAGCCCTACAAGCCTGACTGAAAGTGAAACTTGCAACCACTTGTCCATCTTCGAGGGAAAGATTCAATAAACTCTCTAGCATGGTCTTAAGGAGAGAGTCATATTCCTTGAGTTTCGGACTGCTGATGGCTGGGAAGCATCTCAGGAAGTAGGTAAGTTTTGGGATTGACAGGCATCTGGTGAGTAGGTAGAAGGCATCATGTGTGTTAATGTCTTTCATCCTGCCTTCAATCGCCCGGAGGTCTGAGACTTTTAGAAGTCACATTATAACACGATTCTATGAAAGGACAGGGAAGGGAAGTGTCTAGAAACTGCTTGGAGATCAGCATCCCTTCTGACTAAGTTGAAAGCGTTGGCAAAGTCCAATTTGATCAAGGCTTTGTCATCGGACATGTGCAGATGTATACTCTGCTGCTGGGCAGCTGTTTCACAGCCCTGCTGAACACCAAAACCGAGCTGAGTTGGTTTCAACATTGCAACAGCCTCTTGACTCACCATTCTTACTGCAGCCTCGGCGACTAGGCGCTGAAGGGCCCATTGTATTCATGTTTGTGTATTCTGTCATTGTATTCTGTATATCAATAAAATTTCATATAGAATATAAAATATAAAGGGGGTGGTAGGAGAAGAAAATATTCACACAGCTCCGGGAAGAACCTGAATTTTCCCTGAGGTACGTTTATTGTCTTCTCTGAGGATGAGGGTCCCCAGTCCGGTTATAGAGGTGGTACTTCCCTATAAAATACATTATATATATATATATATATATATATATATATATATATATAAAAATATATATATATATATATATATTTTATAAATATATTTTATATATATATACGCGCTTGCCGGCGTGGAGGGAGGAGCCAGTGTGTGGTGCTCCATACATTGTGTGTGTAAACCGGGAACCAACAGGGTTTTTACGGGGGCCAGTTTCGGCAGACTCATCGTGAGAATCGACCGGAGATCACAGAGTTGTGACAAACCTCTACATCGGACCATTGCTTCTGTATCAGTGAAAGTGCAGTGTGCATTTTGGGGTTTTGGGGAAGAAAGCGGTGGTGGGGGGATCCTGGCAGTGGGGGGTGTGAGGAGGTTTTGTTTACATCTGTGATCGGCCCGGGTCGTGGGTTGGGGAAGGAAGTGGCCCCCCACGACATGGTCATTGGATGGTAAAACAGAACACCTCGGTTAATAGTGTGAGCATGGTGTTTAGTGTGCCAAATGGCGAGGGTTTTTTTTCTAAATGGAACAAAAGTGTATAACATTACCCAAAAGTCAGTCAGTGATGTGCGTCTTGAGCGAACACACAGGGCCACTCCTTCCTCCCCCATCCCAGATCCCCTCCCCTCATCCAGCCTAGGCCCACTGACTTCCGCCCAAAGGGGTGTTCCCCGTTTAGTGCCCCACCAATTACAAGTTCCGCCGCTCGCTACTCCCCCACCCTCATCCCCCATGCATCCAGCTGCCCTTCACCCGTCACCCCCACAGCTGGCGCCCTCCCACCCCCACGATATCACAATGTCACAAGTAGTCGCGGGTTCCAGGAATTTTCCCACGACAGAGCCAAAGCTGTCGTTTCACGAGGCATCTGCCGGGTGTGCCACAGGGAATGTGCACTCAATCCCACATCTGGCAACATCCGTGCACACAATAGATGTCTAGGCTCCAGGGGGCCCCAAAATGAGAACAACCAACAGCCTCCCCAGCAGACAGGGCTGACAGCTACCGTGACTTCACCTCTACAGAGGACCTCAAATCTGCAATCAATTAACATCCACCAGGACTCTGACACACATCTCCAAAGCAGCTTGCCCTCAAGCTGCTAGCAAATTCACTGACCTTCTGAAGAACGTCCACGATGCTCCTTCAAACAACAGATCCTGGCACAACTTGTGCTTTTTGGCAATCCCTGTTTGGCTGTCCCACCAAGGAGGGACAAGTCACTAGCAACACATGTTTATTAGGGCAATAAATGCATTCCCAAGGGATGACAACCTCGTCCGTCTCCCCCTAGGGCGACAAACACCCGCCGGGCAATGCCAACAACAGGAAAACCCGACACCTCAAAAATCAGAGCCCAATTAGCAAAAAAAAAAAGAGGGTAATACATTGGAGCTTTGAGACTTAAAACCAGTGAGGATACCATCGCTCCAAGGACGTCAGGACGGCGCAAGCTCTGAGGACAAACATCCACCCAGGGCTCCCAGTACCAACATTGACCTCCCTGACATTGCAACAGGCGAAGAACATCTAACCTTTACAGATGCTGATGTGTATAAAGCTGCTATGTCATTTCCACAGGGTTCAGCAGGAGGTTTCACCGGGTTTAAAGGGCCTCAACACTTAAAACAATACCCAATCCAGCATTTGGGTGAGGTTTCAGAGAGGCTGCTGTCTGAACTCCCCAAAAATTTTTCCAACCTGTGCCTGGCTGGCGGTGTCCCAGAGGCCATCAGACCCTTTTTTCTTTGGTGCCTCTTGGTGCCCTCGGAAAAAAGGATGGCGGAATCAGGCCCTTTTGCAGGGGGTAACACCTTCGGCGCCTAGTCGCCAAAGGCTGCAGTAAGAAGGGTGAGTCAAGAGCTGCTGCAATGCTAAAACCAACTCAGCTCGGTTTCGGCGTTCAACGGGGCTGTGAAGCAGTTTGCCCACGCAGCACGAGTATAAAATCAAAAACATGTCCTAGGGAAAAAGCCTTGGCCCAAATTGATTTTGCCAATGCTTCAACTCAGTCAGAAGGGATGCTGCTCTCCAAGCATTTATAGAAACTTCCCTTCCCTTTACCCTTCAAGAACGTGTTATAGTGTGACTTCCAACTATTGTTTGGGGACCATGAAATTGACTCGTGTGAGGGCGTGCAACGGGGGGACCCTCTCGCCCCCTTTCTTTTTTGTTTGGTCATCAAGGAAGTCACGGGGGCACCTCCAGCGAGCTCAATATCTGGTTCCGGGACGACGGTACCCTAGCTGGCACAACAGAATCTCTCCTGGAGGACATCAGTAAAATTAAAGACATGGAGAAAAGCCTGGGCCCTTTCTTTAAACCCCACCAATGTGAAATATTTTTCTACCAATCAACAGTTGATCCAGAATATTAGTACCGTTTTACCAGCACGAGCCATTGATCCAGCCAATAGCACTCTCCTGGGTGCTCCTTTTGGGGTCCAATGCCATCGATCTGATCCTAGGAAAAAAAGTCTCAGACCTCCGACGATGGAAAGCAGGATGAAAGACATTGACACACACGATGCCTTCTACCTACTCACCAGGTGCCTGTCAACCCCAAAAATTACCTTTTCTGAGATGCTCCCCAGCCTTCAGCAGTCCAAAACTCAAGGAATATGACTCTCTCCTGAAGGCCATGCTAGAGAGTGTATTGAATCTTTCCCTTGATGATGGACAGTGTTAAAGCCTCACTTCCGGCAGGCTTGGAGGGCTAGGGGTACGCAGATCCTCCCAGATTGCTCTACCAGCTTTCCTGTCCCTTCCATTGCATCAAAAAGAGTTGATAAGACAAATTCTTCCTGACACCCTCAGTGACTCAGCAGGGAAAAGAAGACCCTAGCTATGTCAGTGCCATCACCGAATGGGAGACTCTTGCTGCTCCAGCACCAAACCCTAGTGCAGCACTGGCTCACAAAAAGTCAAGCTGGGAAGCCCAATTGCTGAAAAGGTGCTTGCCAACATGCTCAGGCTGCAACATCAGATAGGGAGATTGCCTGTCTCCAGGGTGTGAGTGCACTTCAAATCCGGGGACTTTTCCCCCAAACAGTTCCCATATCGGCAATGGGAACGCGACTCGACCCTAAGACCCCCCGATTGCAGTGGCTCTGCGCCTTGCTGCCCCAATTCCACAGAAAATATGTGTATTTGCGGCGAAGTGCAAGCAGACCAATACGGTCTACACGGTCTTAACTGTTCCAAAACCAAGGGGTGGCATGCAAGACACAATGAGGTCAACGACATCATTAGAGAACCCTTGCTACAGCTGGATGCCCTGCCGAGAGGGAGCCACGATCACTTTCAGCAAACAATACCCACAACCCAGCAAACCGCCCCGACGGGATCACCATCTATCCTTGGAAAATGGCAAGCTCTTAGCATGGGACTATACCTGTGTGTCCACACTGGCTGACACCATATCCATCACAGTGTGGGGGGACAGGGAGGAGCTGCTGACCACAGGGAGGAGTACAAAAATCAGCAAGTACAGGGGCATTAGCCAACAGTATCAATTTGTCCAGTGGGATCAGAGACCTTGGGATCATGGGAAAAAAGCCACACGTTTCCTTAAAGAATTGGGTTCCAGACTCATTGACACCACCAGAGACCCCAAAGGGGAGCCCCTTTCATGTTCCAGCGCCTCAGCGTCGCCATCCAGAGGGAAATGCTTGCTGCATACTTGGCTCACTCCAGCCTCGGAGGAGCTGGAGAAATTCATCATCTTTGATACTTTGTGCCATTGTATTCATGTATATGTTTTTTTCTGTAAATGTATTTTTTTTATTTAAAATATATATATATATATATATTTATATATATATATATATAATATATATAAAATATATTAAATTATAAATATATATATAATTTTATATAATATATATATATAATATATATATATAAGTAGTTTAACTTTTCTACAGGGCAGGAATTCCGGAAAAAGGCCTTCTACAGGGAGGAAATCCGGTTTTGGCTTTTTCCCGGCGAGGGAAATTCCGGTTTGGGCCTTCCCACTGAGCGAGGTATCCGGTCCCAGGACCAGCAGCTGGAGGTCACCTTTTCACACCTAGGTGTTACTTCCGGGTTTTTACCATGACCTCGCCCTCGAGACTACCTCAACCCCTTTACCCCCCAACCAATACCCCCCACCCACGACCCCCCCCCCCCCCTTCGCGACCCTCCTTCGCGACCCCGCCGTCGCCCCGCGTGCCCGCCCCCCCCGCGCGCCCGCCCGCGCGCCCCGCCCCGCCGCGCCCCCGCCCCGCCCGCGCGCCCGCCCGCGCCTTCGCGACCCCGCCCGCGCCCTTTTGCTGCCCTTCTGCAGCGTCGTCCGGATCGCCCCCGCCTCGAATTTTTTTTTCTTATGATCTCCTTGGATCAAGGTTTTTGGATTCTCCCCTATGGGGTTTCGAATTTTTTTTGAATTTCATTTTCTTGTGCTCTCCATCTCCTCAGATCAAATTTTTAAGGTTCCCCCTCCCACTTTCACCCCCCAATCCCAAAAAATTTTTCGATAATACAAGTTTTGGATTCCCCCCTATGGGGGTTTTGAATTTCTTATGATCACCTTGGATCAAATTTTTGGATTACCCCTCCCACTTTCACCCACCCCCACCTCAAATTTTTCTCGATAATACAAGTTTTGGATTCCCCCCTATGGGGTTTTCGAAATTCTCCAATTCCTCGGATCAAGTTTTTTGGGTACCCCTCCTTTCACCCCCCCCTCCCCAAATTTTCTCGATAATACAAGTTTTGGATACTCCCCCCTATGGGGTTCTCAATATCAAAGTCTCCACTTCCTCGGATCCCCCTCCCACTTTCACTCCCACCTCAAATTTCTCGACAATACCAAGACTCCATCTCCTCGGATCAAATTTTTTGGATCCCCCCTATGGGTTTTCGAAATTCTCCATCTCCTCGGATCAAATTTTTGAGGTTCCCCCTCTCACTTTCACCCCCATCCCAAAATTCCTCGGATCAAAGTTTTTGGAATCCCCCCTCTGGGGGTAAGCATTCAAAATAGACTCCTCCTATGGGGGCATGCTTACTACAGGTCTAAACATCTTCCCCTTATTATTTTAAAATGAACTAAAAGTTTCCGCTCATTAAGTCAAATGAACTAAAAGTTTCCTCTCATTAAGTTAAATGAACTAAAAAAAGCGTTTACTCGGCGGTCAGTGACGTCACGCGCACACAGGTTGAATCAGGTCGCCCCCTATGTCAGTGACGTCACGTGATGACCGCGCACACAGGTTGAATCTTGTCTACCCTTTTACCCACCCTCCCAAACCCTCACACTCCAACCAACACCTCACAATTTTCACTCATAACCCCCAATTTTTCTCGTTTTAACCCTTTTAGTTCATTAAAGTTAATAAGGGGACACATGCATCAGAAAGTCACCACATCGCTTACATCCACTTTCGTTAAATTCACTACTCACAATTTTACATATTACGAAGTTAAATACGCACTTTTACTTTGAACATCTTCAAAACACTCTCATAAATCATTTGAATACTCACAAAAAATACCTTTATACATTTCCAAACAACACTGAAATACTCCAAAAAACATTCGAACACCCCCAAATCACCTCTGAATACTCCCAGAACACCTTCATAAATACTCTTGCACATCATTTGAACACCTTCATAAGTACTCTCATAATCATTTGTACACCTTCAAAAACACCTTTGAATACTCACATAAACACCCTTGAACACCTTCAAAACACCTTCAAAGCACTCTCATATTCATTTGAACACACTCAAAACACCTTTGAATAACCTCAAAACACCTTTGAACACCTTCAAAACACCCTTGAACACCTTCAAAACACCCTTGAACACCTTCAAAAACAACATTTGAACACACTCAAAACACCTTTGAACATTTCCAAAACACTATTTGAGTACTCCCAAATAAGATTTTACATCTCTAATTTATCTGCACTTTCATTAAATTACAACTCATCCCTCAGTCTCCAGACTAGGCATTTTCTCGTTTTTACCCTTTTAGTTCATTAAAGTTATTAAGGGGACACAATACATCAGAAAAAAAAAAGTCACAAAAACTAACTCAAACACTTTACTTTGAACACCCCCAAAAACACTCTCATAATCATTTGTACACCTTCAAAAAACACCTTTGAATACTCACATAAACACCCTTGAACACCTTCAAAACACCTTTGAATAACCTCAAAACACCTTTGAACACCTTCAAAACACCCTTGAACACCCTTGATCACCTTCAAAAAAAACATTTGAACACACTCAAAACACCTTTGAACATTTCCAAAACACAATTTGAGTACTCCCAATTACACCACTGATTACTACTAAAACACCGCTGAATTCAATCAAAACACCCTTCAACACCTTCAAACACCCTTGAACACCTTCAAAACACTCTTGAACACCTTCAAAAACACCTTTGAACATTTCCAAAACACTATTTGAGTACTCCCAATTACACCACTGAATACTACTAAAACACCGATGAATTCAATCAAAACACCCTTCAACACCTT
>NC_069462.1:3827260-3866771 GCF_026875155.1 Cherax quadricarinatus | reverse complement strand
ATTTTTAAATTTAATTGTTAAAAGGGGGGGTTTGGAAAAGGTCATTTTTGGGGGTTTGTGAAAAAGGTGAAATACCCCTAGGGGTTTAACTGTTATTTAAGTACGGGGGATTTTTGGGGGAGGGGGAATTTTTTTTTAATATCCGTATAGTTTTTATTTTTTTTTTTTTTTTTTATATTTTTTTAAAAACTTTACAATAAAAATTGGGGAAATTTTAAAATTTTAAAAAGTTCAAAAAATGGGGTTAAAAAAAAAAAATTTCCCAAATTCACCCCCTTTTAAAAAAAATTTTAAAAACAGACGAAAGTGTTTGACCCCCAATAAATACCACACACCAAATAACACCCCTTTTAAATCCCAAGGTTTTATAACCTGTGAAGGCTGAAACTTTGACACAAGTTCCCCCCCCCCCCCTCCCCCCAAAATATAAACCATCCCAACCGGGACGAAAACTTAATTTAAACAAAAAGGATACTAGGAATTACCCCTATAAATGAGTATACAGTAACATTTTTTAAAAAACAAATATTAAAAACAATGAAAGGGAAGACATTATTAAACACAATGACACCCCCAACCTGGTGAAAGAAAAACCCCCCAAAGCTTAATTTTCTAAAAAGGTTGCAATTTTAAAAGTAAAACTCTCAAAGGCAACTTATGTGCGTTTTTTAGCTTGAAACCCTTTTCCCTGAAAACATAGAAATTTTAAAAAAGACGTATTTAGGGAAAAAACCACGATAAAAAAGGGGTATAAGTAAAAACCCCCGCCATTACCCCGGCTACCCCCAAAAAAAACCCCAAAAAATTCCCTAAACAACAAACCAAAACAAAAAAAATTTTTGTGACAACCCTCCCACCAAAACACAACCCCACATCTTTATGAATTAAGCCTGCTATGTACATAGATAAAAAAACCTAATAAAAATGTTTAAAGGCTGATGTAAAAGGATAACAAAAAATATAAATTTTAAGACTGCAAATTAAACTTAGAAAAAACCAATAAAAATCAAATTTGAATGGACCCCAAGTTGATAAATTTCAGCCTTCACATATCGGGCTTTTAGAGAAAAATTTCTCATGTCCCAAAGTCCAACTTGCATTTTGGTCCAATCTGGGCCATAAATATTTTGGGCGTTTTAATTAACATTTTACTAAAAACACTGGACAAGCAACTGTCCCTTTCATTCCAATAAATTAGCGGGCCCAAAACCCTCGCTTGCACAGTGATTTTAGGAAACCCCCCCCCCCTTTAAAAAACCTTACCAAACATCACTTACCCCTTTGAAGGACAGGGTACTTTTTAAAAATTTAGTTTTATAGCCCCCATGCCACACAAAAAAAACTGGCCAGCCCCCGGGGTGCCAGCACCCGGGGGTTCACATTTTCCACCACGCACATTCTAAAAAACTACGAAAACCCATTTTTTTTTGTCATACATTAAAAACCCGGGGGGGGGCCCCAACCCTTTGTTTTCCCAACCCATGCCTCCCTACCCCGCAACATTTTTCCAATCTACCCCCCCCTTTCCTTGAAATATTCCCAAGTCTAATAAAACCGGGAACCGTAAGTTGCCTTTTTAATCCCTCTGAAAAATCCTTCACCCACCTCCTCCCAAAAATTTTCCTTTTTTTTAATGCATCCCGTTTTTTTAGAACTTACCCCCAAACACCCTCCTTTTCCCCAACCCCCAGTAACCTGTTTCCCCCCAATCCCCTCACTAATAAAAAATTTCTGCCATAATGAACCCCACGGGCCTCTGATTACACTTTCCCCCCAAACCCCCACCCGTAGATTTAAACCCCCAAAATTTCAAAAATTTTCCCTTTACTCCTATCCTATTTATCCCCCCTCCCTTAAACCACCCCTTGACCTCCTCATTCCATCACAAAAATTTACAACATAAAAACCCGACTCCTCCCCACCACTTTTCCCCAACATCCCCCCCGTCAACGACGCGTCTACCCGTAGAACCAACCCGAGGGTTAAAAGGGCCGTGCGAAAAGGGATCATAAACTTTCCCAAACCCACGGGGTTGAAACCCTTTTTTCCTACTCTAACCAATTCCTAAAACCCCCCCAAATGCAACACAGGGGAAAAAATTCCCTCTACAGGCGCTACAACCCCCCCGGTTTCCAATCAACACAACCTACCTTTTTTTAAATTTTTGCGGGCTTTTCGACCCCACGCCAGAGCCCTCAACACATTTTTTCACACCCCAATTGAACTCAAACCTGTATACATCCTTTGGGCAATCTGTTTGTGGATCCTGGCCAAACCCCCCCCCCCCAAAACACTTTCCCTCATCCCCTCCTTTTAATGAAACACTTTTTGACCCCCGCTTTAAGTCCAGCAACCCCGGGCCCCCCTTATTACAGGAAAAATTTTACCACATCCCTTTTAACCCAAATTCACAGTTTCGAACCCCACAAGAATTTTAAAAAACCCTTTCCCTAAGTATGTTCTTTTATTGCTTGCCCAGTTAATGGGAACACGGCTGCCACGTGCCTATTTTCCCTTTCAGTAAGATATTAATAGCAAGGGCAGGGGCCCCAAAAGGGGTTTAAAAATGATAAGGCGCAATGCCCCCCAAGCGTCCCTGAACCCCTTTCAAACCACCTAATGGGTTTTTTCCCCGTGCTTTGCCCTTTTTAGATCGTCTGAAAAAAATCAGACCGAAAATTTTTTTTAAAAACAAATTTCCCACCGCCTCCCCCAACAACTGCATCCCCCAAAATTTCCAACCCTTTCCGGGCCCCCCCCCCAAAAAAAAGCCCCCTAACCCCATAACCATGGATTTATCTGAATTTACCCCAAAAACCAGTTCCCCCCCCTCCCGAAAAATTTTTTTACTCCCCCGTCAAAATTGTGCCATTGACTTTCCCCTCCCTGATCAAAAACGTTTTTTTAAAACCACATCCCTTTTAAAACTGCCAAACCCCGAAACCCACCCCCCGGGGTCCCTCTACGTGACCCCATACGCTGCTTCGCACCAATCAAAAAAGGGGGTTTTCCTGTATGCACGAAACAATAATTGTGAATAGGAAAAACCCCTCCAAATTCCCCCCTCCCCATTAAAATTCTTCCCCCCCCAATCGACCTTTAATCGTACCCTCGCTATTGAAACCTCCATAAAACGCCTAAACCCCAACCCACTATTTCATCCCCAAACCCCTGACCCCTGAGGATGGCTTTTAATGCTTTCCAAACCACTCTATCGTATGCCCTTTGCCAACCCGGGGCCACCCAAAAACCCCCTTTCCCCCCCCCCCCCCTTTTGCCCCCCGGAAAAACCCTAAGTAAACCCCCAATTTCCCCTCCACCCTGGACCTCCCTGGGCCCAAAAAAAACTGAGTTTTTTGGGTAATAACCCCCCCCACCACACATTTACCCGATTTCCCAAAATTTTCGCAAATAAATTTAAAATTTTGCCCCAAAAACAACGAATCGCCCGGTTTAATTTCCCCAAGCGATGTCCCCTTTTTTTTTCGGTACCATTTCAAAAAACAGCCCCTTGCCTGTTCTCACCCAGCCACCTCTCTCCTTTATGCAATTTAATAAAACCCCCTTCCCAAAAAAAGCCTCATTAATTCCCAATTGGCTGATAAAAAATCTGCCGGGGGGTCCATCAATTTCCCGGTGCTTTTTCCCTTTTGCATTTCCCCTTAAAACCCTCCCTAATTTTTTCCCCCAGTTTTTTCCCCACCCAGGGCTTCCCCATCACTGTTTTCGCAAAATGGGCAAACCAAAAACTCCCACACCCTTTTTTCTAAAACCCCCATTTCCTTTTACCCCCTTTTCGGGTTTCCCATTCCCTTTTCATACCACTTTTCGCAAAAACGCCCCATTCCTTTCCCTGCCTTTTATGACCCCGCCCCCCCTTACCCTCCCCCTTTGACTCTGAAACCCCCAACCATGGAATAGTCATTGCCGGGTGTCTTTGGTTTTTGCCTACGCAATACGCACGATGAAGGGGCTATCGCCCCAAACCCCTTCCACCCCCCGCCGGTTAACCCCCCACCGCTTGGGAAAACCCCTCATCCTTTTCCTCACGCGTCTCCCCTTTTAATTGCAAAATACAACCTTGGGGGTAATTTTCCCGCCACCCCCCCCCCTTAGCAACCCCGTAACTATCCTCCCAAAAAAGTTAGCAAGAACCCCCATTTTAAAAAAAATTTAATTTTTTTCCCTTTCCCTTTCGTAATTATTGCTTAATCCGTTCTTTTGCCAACCATACCCCCCCATCACCACATTTCCCCTTTCCCCCTTTTTCTCGCCTTTAACCCCCCCCCAGCGTTGCAAAACCCTCTATCCCCTCCTTCCCCCTAACACAAATTGGGATTCAATTTCCAAAAACCCCTAGATATACCTGCTAGTGACCCAAAGCCCCCTCTGCTACTACCGCCCCGAGAACCAATAAGCTACTTCTATTTTACGGAAAAAAAATCCCAAAAACCCCCCCCCCCCCCCTTTAATAAATATCGCCCATCCAACCTAGCAAGGGGTAACCCCCTCTTACAAAAGTGTGTTTTATTTCCCAAGGCCCCCCCTTCCCAAACCGGGGATTCCCCCCAACTGAAAACTCCAAAAGTTTTCGCAAGGCCGCCGATACTGCCCCGCCCCCTTTTTTTTCCCCGTCAGCCCTCCTAATTTAAAGCAGTTCCAGTCCCCCCCAACGAAAGGCCCCCTGTGGTAACCCACCCAAGAAGGAAACTTGTTTTTTCCATACAAAAAAACCCTTTTTTCCCCCACTCATTTTCTGTGGTTTCATACAAAACTTACAAAAGATACCCCCTCCCATCCACCACCCTTTCCCTGCGCAAAAATTCTTCCCCCCCCCCCCCCCCACCCTTTTTTAAAAAACACAAACGGGCTCGCCTCCCGGTCAATATCCCCCCCCCCACCTTTTAGAAAGTCAATGGCAAGTCATAACCCGAAACCCCCCCACCTCGGGGCACCCCTTACCTTCCCTTTAAAATTTTGTTCTTGCCAGGGAAAAACTACATCCAAACCCAAAATTTTTTACGAAAAATTCGAAACCAATTTTTCTTTAAAATTACACAAATCCAATTTACGTTCACAGTCCCTACAAATAAGGGGCCCCTTTAAAAGGTTTTTTCCCAAACCCCTTCCCCCCTTCTTCATTCATCCCAGGGCCTCCTGCCCCAGAACCCGCACAAGGCTTCACACCATCAACCCCCCCCCCCCCTTTTTTTGCGATGCCTCTTATCATGACTACTTCGACAGTGCTCTTCCTTCCTCCCAGACCTCTGCGCCGGCGTCAGGACATCATCTGAGTCTGACGCCGCCGCTCTCTTTCCTCGTGATGCCTCTACATCCATGTTATCTTCTGAGGTTCCCTCACGATGAACCTCAACCTCCACCACGCCCCGTTCCACAGCACACGGCGACAACTCTCTCTTACTAGTTGGCCCCGTCAACCCGCTATGTTTTTTATCCTTACATTCCTCTACAGGCAAACGCCGTGCCTTTCACCAGCTCAGGAACAACATCCTCTGCAGGCGGTGTCAATGTCCCTTAACACTTCCTGAAGCTCTTCCTCTAGAGCCTGCACCTCCTCCTGCACTTGCACTTCTGTACTTTTCCTTTGTGTAGTAACAGATCCTTTTACATCACAGCTTACCTCACACATGCCATTCTCCTCTTTGGAATCCTCCACCTCTTCACTCCACAAGCGCCCAGGCCCTGCTTTTCGCACTGGGCTCTCAACAGCTATCACGCTGGTAACTGGTGCTTACAGCAGTTTTGCGCTGGCGCCCTCCTCAGCTTCACGCACTCTGCCGCCATATGGTCGTACGCCCCACATATTCTGCATGTACGTCTCTGTCCGGCATACGATACCATAACTTGCGTCCTGAAGTCCTCCAACACGACGTAAGACGGTATGGGATGTCTCAGAGTCATCTTCAGGGAAAAGGTACCCTCCGGACGTCCCATGTAAGCACCTGCCGTCCACTTGCCCTTTTGTGCCAGATGTACGGTCCCATATGTCTCAAAAACACTCCTTATGTCAGCCTCATCTGCCTCAAATGGGACATTACGTATCTTAACCCCCACGTAAAGTGGCGAGATACGTCGATCAAACGCACCTTCACAGCTGGAGTAGCGTCAAGACTCACGTCTTGGAATCTCGTCACCAAAGACTCATACACGGACGTGGAATTCAATTTGACGAAGATTCTGTAAGCCCCATTCAGGGCTACACCATACACCTCATCGTCCTGGATTCCATAGGTCTCCCTAATGATTGTTGGGAGTAAGACTTGCACTGAAGAGGGTGAAATCGCCCCACGAAGCAGCTCAATACCAATGGTATTTATGCGCCTCCTCACACTCAGCGCCATGTTGATACAAGGTAGCTCGCCTGAAACAGCAGAGGGGTGCAGCGCACAACCTCACTCGACCGTGGTCAGGCAGCGAAATTCTTATTATTAATCACTTATACGTCCTTGTAAATACGTGTGATATTCTTTGGATTATATAGGTAGTATTTATGAATTTATTAAACCCACCTGTATGTTCGGGTGTGGGTTGCCTTCGTGTAGAACGTGGAATTGTTGTTTAATTTTTAATGGATAACATGTCTTAGTTTATGTAACGTATGCATAGCATACATATAAATATGTATTGTGTTTTTTAAATAAAATATAAAAAAAAAAAAACTTTGACATATTGCTGAAGAAGCTGCCGAATAAGATGGCAGAGTGGGAGGAGAACCGTCCAAGAACACCCACACTTGTAATCCTTGGTCAGTTCTCGTTACTCTTCTGATATTTTGTATTCAAGTGTAGCTTTTTTACGTTTTTCTTCTGTTTAAGGACATTGGATCACCTAAGTTTTACCAGCTTCTTCAAACAAGATTTATTATAGTTATGCAAATTTTTGGTAAACACTTTTATATTCTGCACTAAAACTAACTGTGAGGGAAAAGTAGGAGTAAGTGGGGTTAAGGTTGTTCAGGCAACCAGGAACCATTAGCGAGTTACGTCGCGCACCTACCCCCCTCTGGCGGCTGGGCGAAACTAGTTCTTGGTGTCTGATTTGTTCAAATTTCTACTCCTGGTAATATCGACCTTACCTGGTGTGGGTTGAAGTTTGGAGAGTCACTTCACCTCCACTCTTCTCCTAATCAGGTAAGGTGATCTACCAGGAGTATTACTGTTTTGTTCCTTTCTTTGTTTGCTGGTACCAGTAATGATTTTGGCATTTATCATTCTTTTCCTTTCTTAAATGTTATATTATCATGACCAGTGGTAACCAGTTTATTTTTCTTATTACCAGCTCTGTTCCTGGTGGTCATCCAGGATAGACGCCAGATAAAGGAGCAAGACATTTGTTAATGAGACTTATTAACATTATTGGACTACTACTTGCCCTTGCCTGTTCTACTTGTGGTGCTCCATCCAAGTGGTAGGAGATTCCAAAACATCGGACTATCACACCATCCGCCCAGGATAACCTACATCAATAATATCAGAAGATCTATCCAGGGCCTTACCTACTCCTGCCCAACTACAAGAACCGAAGGCCACATGTTTTTATTATATTTAAATTTTAAGTAAAATCCTCAAATCATTATTCTTATTTTTCCTAGTTTCTTTATTTTTCCATGAATTTCTTTTGTTCAGATGGAAGGCGTTCCACTGACAATGGCGACCTTGCCAGGATCCGACTCTTGAAGCAACATCGTCCTGATGTTTCAACTGGTTGTGAGTATAACATTTAAGATAGAAAAGGGCGAGTTAGTTGAGGTGTCAAGTCATTACTGGTAGTCTGGTTGACTTACCGTTGTTTGGTTCTAAGGTTCGGTTTAGAAGTTTACCTATTTGTTGGACCTGGGGAACTTTGATGATAACCCCTCCTGTGTGAACCGTGTGTATTTTGCTTAGTGAAGGCTATTGGGCCCACAAGTGTATTCTTCCAGGGAGAAATATTTATTTCATTTTCTACTTTGGGAAGTTTAAAGTGTGCGGACTGAGTCCCTCTTTTGTAACAGACGTTCCTGTTAGTTTTAATTAAGACAGTTTAAGTTGGGTACGTAATATTTCTTTTTACAAGATGGATTCTTTAGATTTCTGGTTGAAATCTGGAAAGGAAATGGGATTTACTGGACAAAGCCTTGATAATTACATTACTGCTAAAATGGCTATTGAAGAGAAAAAGGAAGAGAAAAAAGAACAGGAAAGACTAGCTCGAGAAGATAAAATCTAACAGGAAAGGATAGCTAGAGAAGATAGAGTTCAGGCAAGAGAGGTAGCCTTCAAAATGAAGGCCCCTCAAGGAAGGTTCCTTGATGTTGGTGAAGGGCTCTTGATTTAGGGAATTGGATCTGTGCTCCAGTTCCCCGAATTAAGCCTGAATGCCTTCCACATCCCCCCCCCAGGCGCTGTATAATCCTCCGGGTTTAGCGCTTCCCCCTTGATTATAATAATTCAAAATGAAGGAAATTGAGTTAGAACAATCAAGGTTGGAATTAGAAGCCAAGAAAATAGAACTATCTAAACAGAAAATAGATGAAGGGGTACTAGAATACCCTTCCCAAGAACCTAATATTAGGATGCCACAAATACCACATTTCTCAGAACAAGATGACATAGCGGCATATATTACTCGATTCGAGAGTACTGCTACTCTGTGACTGGCCATCAGATTCTTGGGCTACTAGGCTTGGCTTACTACTGTCAGGTTCAGCATTAAACGTCTATTCCACTTTACCCTCTGATGTTATTTCTAGTTATAGCCTGCTGAAGAAAGCTATACTGCAGGCTTTCAAAACTACTCATCATTACAGGTAGGAGTTTAGACACATCAAAATAACTCCTAATCAAAATTATATGCAATTCTTGACAACACTTTTCAGATTATTTGATTCGTGGATTGATAGTGCTGAGGTTGACCACGATTTCGAATCTTTACGAGACCTGATGGTAAGAGATCAATTCCTTTCTTCTGTAAACTCTGACTTACGAATATTCATTAAAGAACGAAACGTTCATACGGCTGCGGAAATGGCACAAGCTGCTGATATATATGCTTGCGCTCATAATAACTACCCTAAAGAGAGTAGCAGATATAAGCCTGTTGTGCCTAAGCAGTCTGAGGGATCCAAACCCTCCGTACCGAAGAATTCCACGGCCTTCACAGTAAAGTGTTTCAACTGTAATGAGTGGGGTCATAGACGGCCCGATTGTCCTAGGAAAAAAGGTGAAAGTGTCGGTAAATGTTTCACTGAATCAAACATAAACGCACCTTTTAGTGAAGGTACAGTCAATGGCATGAATGTATCAACCATTCTTAGAGACACTGGATGTTCCTGTATTGTTATCTCAAGTAAGCTTTTCCCTAACCTAGACTCTTCACGTTATAAGTCTACTAAATTAACTGACTATTTAGGAAGAAGCGGTTCTTTTCCAACAGTCAGATGTTTCGTTAGGTGCAAATGGTTCTCAGGATGGGTAGAGGCCGTAGTTGCCCCGATAACCTCGTGTTCTGTTTTGGTGGGGAACATACAAGGGGCTACTTTCCCATCTGAGAACGACTGTTTGGAATTTGGAGTTTCCAAGGAAGGGTTGGAACCTAATATCTCTGTTTCTCCACAGATAGTTCCAGATGAGATTCAGTTCGATAACTTAAATCAGAGAGCTGATGGTTACAAAACTCCGGTAACACCTTTAGTAAGTCAGTCACTTAAACTGGACAACGCAGACACCAGTGGAAAACTACGTGTGGCACAATCTTTTCAACAACTAGACCCAATTAACGTTCTTATCAGAGCTCAGTCTAAGGTAAAACCTATCCACCCATTAGTTCTTTCCAAAGGAAAGCCAATTGAGCTGTCTCACATAGATTTAGAGGGTCTTCAAAAGACTTGTCCTTCCTTAGAGGAATCTCGGAAGTTAGCTTTAAATGGCAAGGTGATACAGAGAGAAATTTTCTTACAAGTTTGAGTTCAAACACGAGCTTTTGTACAAGACTATAGTGTCTGCGGACAAACCCAATGACGTTGGTCGAAGCCTGTTAGTCATTCCGCAGGATTGCCGGGAAACCATTTTAAAGATTTCTCATGACTTGCTAGTCTCTGGCCATTTTTCACATAGGAAGACCTATAATAAAATCGAGGACCTATATTTCTGGCCTAGTATGTCCTCTGACATCTATAAGTACTGCAGATCATGTCACGTATGTCAACTTTCCACGCAGAAGGGTAGAACTAGGAGAGTTCCTTTGGAAAAGATGTCTATTTTCTAGGTCCCTTTTGTAAGAATTGCAGTAGATATAGTTGACCCTCGTTCATCAGGTCATAAATATATTTTAACTTTGACTATGCGTCCAGCTGCCCAAAGAAGAAAGATATTCCACTGTGGATAAAGAATGTTATGCTTGAAACAGATCACAAGTCACTGAGGTACTTGGAAACTTTAAAAGGTCAAATAGCACTCTTGAGATGGGCTCTGGCTATTCAGCCCTATAAGTTTAAAGTCGTTTATATTTCTGGCTCTGAAAACCACTTTTCAGATTGGCTGAGCCGAGGTTGTATTTAGTTCTTTTTCCCCTCTGTTCGTTGACTTATTGACTCCGTCCATAAGTTTTGGAAGGGGGTATTGTGAGGGAAAAAATGGCGTAAGTGGGGTTAAGGTTGTTCAGGCAACCAGGAACCATTAGCGAGTTACGTCGCGCAACCCCCCCCCCCCCCTCTGTCGGGGTGGGGCGAAACTACTTCTTGGTGTCTTATTTGTTCAAATTTCTACTCCTGGTAATATTGACCTTACCTGGTGTGGGTTGAAGTTTGGAGAGTCACTTCACCTCCACTCTTCTCCTAATCAGGTAGGGTGATCTACCAGGAGTATTACTGTTTGTTCATTTCTTTTGTTTGCTGGTTACCAGTAATGATTTTGGCATTTATCATTCTTTTCCTTTCTTAAATGTTATATTATCATGACCATGTGGTAACCAGTTTATTTTTCTTATTACCAGCTCTGTTCCTGGCGTGGTCATCCAGGATAGACGCCAGATAAAGGAGCAAGACATTTGTTAATGAGACTTATTAACATTATTGGACTACTACTTGCCCTTGCCTGTTCTACTTGTGGTGCTCCATCCAAGTGGTAAGAGATTCAAAAACATCGGACTATCACCATCCGCCCAGGATAACCTACATCAATAATATCAGATCTATCCAGGGCCTTACCTACTCCTGCCCAACTACAAGAACCGAAGGCCATATTTTTTTTATTATATTTAAATTTTAAGTAAAATCCTCAAATCATTATTCTTATTTTTCCTAGTCGTTTCTTTATTTATTTTTCCATTAGTTTCTTTTGTTCAGATGGAAGGGCGTTCCACTGATTTTTTGGGGCCCCCCCCCCCCCTTTAAAACCCCTTTTTTTTTTTTTTTCCCCCTTTTTTTTTTCCCCGGTTTTTTTTTGGGGGTTTTTTACCCAAAAGGGGAAAGGGGGGGGGAAAAAAAAATTTTTAATTTTTTTCCCCCCCCTTGGGGGGGGGGGAAATTTTTTTTTTTTTAAAAATTTTTTTTTCCAGGGAAATTTTTTTTTTTTTTTTGGGGGGGGCCCCCCCCCCGGGAAAAAACCAAAAAAAAATTTTTTTTTTTTTGGGCTTTCCCGTTGTTTTTTTTTTCCCCTTTTTTTTTTTTTTTTGGCCCTTTTCCTCCCCTTTTTTTAAAAAAAAAATTTTTTCCCCCCCCCCCCCAAAAAAAAAAAAAAATTTTTTTAAATTTTAAAAAAAAAACCCCTTTTTTTTTTTTTTTCCCCCAAAAAAATTTTTTTTCCCCCCCCCCGGGAAAACCCCCTTTTTTAAAAAAAAAAATTTTTTTTTTTTAAAAAAAAAAAAAATTTTTTTTTTTTTTTTAAAATTTAAAATCTTTTCTTTTTTTTTAAATTTTTTTTTTAAATTTTTTTTTTTCCCCTTTCCCCCCCCCCCCAACCCCCCTTTTTAAAAGGGGAAAAAAAAAAAACCCCTTTTTTCCCCCTTTTAAAAACCCCTTTAATTTTTTAAACTTTTTTTTAAAAAAAAACCCCCCCACCCGGGGTTTTTTTTCCCCCCAAAAAAACCCCCCAAAAATTTTAAAAAAAAATTTTTTCCCTTTTAAAAAAAAATTACAACCCCCGGGCCCCCCTTTTTTTTTCCCCAACAACACAACAAAAAAACCCCCCATCCGGGGGAAAAAAACCCCCCCCCCAAAAAAAAAATTTTTTTTTTCCATTTTTTTAAAAAATTTTTTTCCCCTTCAAAAAACCCCCTTTTTTTTTTTTAAAATTTCTTTTTTTTCCCCCCCCCCCAAAAAAATTTTTTTTAAAAAAAAAAATTTTTTTTTTTTTTTTTTTTTAAAATTTTTCCCCCCTTTTTTTTTAAAAAATTTTTTTTTTTAAAAATTTTTTTAAAAAATTTTTTTCCCCCGGGTTTTTAAAAAAATTTTTATTTTTAAAAAAACCCTTTAAAAGGGTTTTTTTTTTCCTTTTCCCCTTTTTTTTTGGGTTTTTTTTTTTTTTTAAAAAAAATTTTTTTTTTTTTAAAAAATTAATTGTTTTAAATTTTTTTTTTTTTGGGTTTTTCCCCCCTTTTTTTAAATTTTTTTTTCCCTTATTTTTTTTAAAAAATTTTTCAGGGGTTTTTTTTTTTTTTTTTTGGGGGAAAATTTTTTTTCCCCCCCCAAAAAAATTTTTTTTTTTTTCCCCCCTTTTTCCAAAAAATTTTCCCCCAAAAATTTAAATTTTTTTGGTTAATTTTTTTTTTAAAAAAAATTTTTTTGGTATTTTTTTTTTAATTTTTTAAAAAAAATTTTTTTTTTGGGGGAATTTTAAAAAAACCCCCCTTAAACCCCCTTTTTTTTTTAAAAAAATTTTATTTTTTTAAAAAAATTTTTTTTAAAAAAAATTTTTTTTTTTAAAAAAAAATTTTTAAAAAATTTAAAAAAAACCCGGGGGGTTTTTTTTTTTTGGGGGGGGGGTTTTTTTTTCCTTTTTAATGTTTTTTTTTTGGGGCCCTTTTTTTTTTTTTTTTTTGGGGGGAAAAAAAAATTTTGGGGGGTTTTTAAAAAAAATTTTTAAAAAAGGTTTTTTTCCGGGCCGGGAGGGGGAAAATTTTTTTTTAATAAAAAAAAAATTTTTTTTTTAAATAAAAAATTTTTTTTTTGGGGGGAAACGGGTTTCCCCCCCTTTAAAAACCCTTTTTTTTAAAAAAGGGGTTTTTTTTTGGGAAAAAAAAAAAAATTTTTATTTTTTATTTTTTTTAAAAAAAATAACCCACAAAAAAGGGGGTTTTCCCCTTTTTAAAAACCAAAAACCCTTTTTTAAAAATTTTTTAAATTTTTAAAAAAAAAAACCGGGTTTTTTTTAAAGGGAAATTTTTTTTTTTTTTTTTTTTAAAAAAAATTTTTTTTTGGGAAAAAGGGGTTTTTTAAAAAAAAAAAACCCCCAAAGGGTTTTCCCCCAAAAAATTTTTTTTTGGGGGCCCCCAAAAAATCCCCAAAATTTTTTCCCCTTTTTTTTTTAAAATTTTTTTAAACCCTTTTTTTTTTTTTTTTTTTAAAAAAAAAAATTTTTTTTTTTTTTTTTAAAAAAAAATTTTTTTTTTTCCCTTTTGGGAAAAATTTGCCCCCCAAAACCAAATTAACCCTTTAAAATTTTTTTAAAAATTTGTCTCCAAAACCCCTTTTTGGGGGGGGGTTTTTTTAAAAAATTTCCCTTGTTTTTTCCCCTTTTTGGCCCCAAAAAAACCCCCCCTTTTTTTTCCCCGGGGCCAAAATTTTTAAAAAAATTTTTTTTTTTCCCAGTTTTTTTTTTAAAAATTACCCGGAACCCGTTTTTTGTTTTTTTTTTTAAAAAATTCCCCCCTTTCCCATACTTTTTTTTTTTTCCCCCCCCCCCTTTTCCCCCCCCCCCTTTTTTTTTTTTTTCCCCCCCCAAAATTGAAAAAAACCCCCCCTTTAAAATGTTTTTTTTGGGGTTGAAAATTTTTTTTCCAATTTTTAACCCCTTTTTTTTAAAAATTTTTTAAAATTTTTTTTTTCCCCCAAAAAAAAAACCCCCCCCCAAATTTAAAATTTTTTTTGGTCCCCGGGGGGAAAAAAAAAAAAAAAAAAATTTTTTAAACCCCCCTTTTTTTCCCCTTTTAAAAAAAAACCCCCCTTTTTTTCCCCGGGGGGGCCCCCAAAAAATTTTTCCCAAATTTTTTTCCCCTTTTAAAACCCCTTTCCCCTTTCTTTTTTTTAAATTTTTTTTTAAAAAAAAACCCCCAAAAAAAGTTTTAATTTTTTCCCAAAAAAATTTTTAAGTTTTTTTCCCATTGTTTTTTTTTTTCCCCCTTTTCCCAAAAATTTCCCATTTTAATTTTTAATTTTGGTTTTTAAAAAAAATTTTTAAAAATTTTTTTTTAAAAAAAAAAAAAAAAAAAAGGGGGGGGTTTTTTTTGGTTTTTTTTTGGGGGGGGGGAAAAAAAAAAATTTGGTAAAAAAAATTTTTCTTCACTCACTTGAAATAATGTTTTTAAAAAATTTTTGGGAATAATGATTTAAAACCCAAAACCCTTTAAAACCTTTAGTCTACATAACTTCTTGATAATTAAAACAGTCCCCCTAAATTAGCCAATTTTGCTGACGGGAAAATTTTTTAATATACAAGAAACATTGTTTTGATCCCAAAGGGCCTGGGTTTATTGGGGGGCTGAGACCTGAGCAAATTCCCCGGGGAAAAATACTCCCAAAAATTTTTAAAAAGGGGTTTATTGTTAAACATTTAAATTTACTGTTAAGTTTTATTTTCACCAATGAATTCCCCTGTTGTACCCCTTTTCCCTCACCTTGGGAAATTTCCCCTGTTTTTCCCCCCATCAACAAAACTAATTTTTTTTTCCCCCTTTCCCCTTTCTTATACTCTTTATCGCCCTTGTCCCCCTTTTTTTGGAAATGCGTATACTCATAAACCCCAATTTTTTTATTTCACTTTCCTAACTTTTTTAAAATTTCTGTGCGTTTCTTTGTTTGATGTTGATTGTGGATGGACAGTGTAGCAGTAGGTTTTGTTTTTAGGAGACACTGATAGTTTGGGGGAAAGCCCCCGGTGGGCCGTGTAGTAATTGTGTTGTAGGAGCACTGTAGTTTTGGTTTCCCCCTGGATGGACAGTGTAGTATGTTGGGGTTGTAGGGACACCCAAAAATTGGGAAACCCCCTGGATGGGCAGTGTAGTATGTTGTTTTTGGGAGGAGACACTGAATTGTGGGGTTTCCACCTGGATGGAAAAGGTAAGTATGTTTTTGTTGAAAGGGGGAAATAAAAGTTGTGGGTGCCACCTGGATTTGGGCAGTGTAGAAGTTTGTTGTAGGAGGAAATTTAATTGGGGGAGCCCCCTGGATAATTTTAATTTTTTAAAACATAAGGGGGAAACCTTAAACAGGGGAATTTTTAACAATGTAGTGGGGAAACCCAACAAGTTAAATGGAAAAATATTTGGGGGCCAACCGGAAATGAAAATTTTTTTTGAAGGCTAAAGGGGGGAACCCGGAAAACAATAACCACAAAAGAACCCAAAAGTGAACTGAAAAAAATTCAATGAACCTAACCCCTAAAAAAAAAAACAATGTTTTTAAAAGAAACCAAATTTTTGAAAAAGGAACTGAACAATTCAATGAAACCCAACAGTAAAATGAAAAAAATTCAATGAACCCAACAGTGAAATGAACCCCTTTTTCCAAGTGAACCTTAAAAAAAACGGAAAATGAACAAAAATTTAAAGAACCTAAAAAGTGGGAAATGAAAAAATTCAATGAACCTAACAGGAACTTTAACAATATTAATGGAAAACCAAAAAGTGAAAATGAACAATTTTTCAATGAACCCCAACAGTGAAACTGAAAAATATTAATGAACCTAACAGTGAACTAACAAAAAATTTAATGAAAACCCAACAGTGAACTGAACAATTTGAACCCAACAGGGAAACCCTGAAACCAAAAGTTAATGAACCCTAAAATCAGTGAACGAACAATAAAAATGAACCCCCAAAAGGGAAACTGAACAATATCAATGAACCCAAAGGGAACCGAACAAATAAATTAGGGGGAAAAAAAAACCCCAAAAAGGAACTGAACCCAAAATCAAAAAACCGACAGTGAACTGAACAAAATCAATGAAACCCGACTGTGAGCTGAAAAAAACATCAATAACCGACGTGAACTTAACAATGTCAATGAACCTGACATGAACTGAACAAATCCCTGAACCTGAGAGTGAACTGAAACAATACAAAGAACCGACAGTGGGAAATGAAAAAATATCAATTTAACCTAACAGTGAAAATGAAAAAATAACAATGGGAAACCCGACAGTGAACCCGGGAAAATAAACAATGAAAAACCCAAAAAGTGAACTGAAAAAATATCAATGAAAAATAAAAGTGAACTGAAAAAAATACAATGAACCTGGGAGTGAACTGAACAAAAAATCCAATGAAAAACCTAAAAAAGTGAACTGAACAATTTTCAATGAACCCGACAGTGAACTGAACCCAAAATCAATGAACCTGGAGTGAAATTTAAAAATATCAATGAACCTAACAGTGAACTGAAAATTCAATGAACCTGACGTGAACTGAAAAAATTCAAAAGAACCTGAAAAGGGGAACTGAAAATATTTAATGGGAAAGAAGTGAACTGAACAAAATCAATGAAAACCCGGAAATGAACTGAACAATTCAATGAACCTGGTGAACCCGAACAATATCAATGAACCTTAAAGTAAAATGAACAATATCAATGAAAACCCAAAGTAAAATGAAAAAATATCAATTTAACCCGAGAGTGAACTAACAATATCAAAGGGAAACCCCAAAGGGAAAATGAACCCAAAATAATGAACCTGAAGTGAAACTGAACAAATCAATTAACCTGACAGTGAAAATGAAAAATTATCAATAAAAACCCGACAGTGGGAAATGAACAAATCAATGAACCTAACATAAAAATGGGAAAAATATTAATTGAAAACCCAACAATGAGTGAACAATACCAATGAACCTGGGAGGAACTGAACAATTTAAAAATGAACCCCGGGGGTGAAAATGAACAAAATCAATGGTCCAAACTGTAAATTCAACATCGTATGAACTTCATAATTTGTGGGTGAAGATTCTAATGTGACTTTATCTTTAATTCCCATAGAAAAAACAGGAAAAAAACTATGAAAAGATTTAAAAAATTTGGGACACTACAAACGTTGTAGAGGATTTTCCCAAAATGTACAAGCAAATGCAGAACAAGTGATAATAGACAGCCCCTCCCCCAGGGTCAAGTGAGGGGCCGGGTTCCCTCTCGGGTCAAGTTTAGGCCAGGGTCACTTCCCGAGGTCAAGTGGGCCAGGGGCACTCTTTAGAGGTCAAGTTAGGCCCCTGGTCACTCTCAGAGGTCAAGTGAGGCCTTTTGGGCACTCTCAGAGGTCAAGTGAGGCCCCGGGGCCCTTTAGAGGTCAAGTGAGGGCCCCGGGTCACTCTCAAGGTTTTGTGAGGCCAGGGGCACTCTCAAGCGGTCCCGGGGGCAAGGGCCCCTCTCAGAGGTCAAGTGGGCCAGGGGCACCTTTAGAGGTTTAAGTGAGGCCAGGGGCACTCTCAGAAGGGCAAGTGGGGGGGCCAGGGTCCCCTCTCAGGGTTTAAGTGAGGCCATGGTTTAAAATCTCAGAGGTTTAAGTGGGGGGCCCAGGGTAAAACCTAACCCCTCAGAGGTCAAGTGAGGCCAGGGTCCTCTCAGAGGCCCAAAGGGAGGCCATGGTTTACTCTCAGGGGGTCAAATGAGGCCAGGTTCCCCTTTTCAGGGTCCCAAATGAGGCCCGGTCACCCCTCAGAGGTCAAGTGAGGCCGGGGCACTCCAGAGGTAAATGAGGCAGGGTCACTCTCAGAGGGCCCCCCCCCCAAGGGGGGGCCAAAGGGGCCCCTTTTCAAGGTTTAAGTGAGGCCCCGGGGCACTCCCCAGGGTCAAGTGAGGGCAGGGTTTACTCTCAGAGGGGCCCAAATGAGGCCGGGCACTCTCAAAGGTTTAAGTGAGGCCAGGGGCAAATCTCAAGGTCAAAATGAGGCCAAAGGGGCAACTCTCAGGGTTAAAAATGAGGCCCGGGGCACCCCTTTTGAGGTCAAGTGAGGCCCGGGTAAATCTCAGAGGGGGAAATGAGGCCCGGGTCACTTCAGAGGGGGCAATTTAGGCCAGGGTCACTCTCAGAGGTCAAGTGAGGCCATGGTCACTCTCAAAAAGGTTAAGTGGGCCCGGGTCCCCTTCAAAGGTTTAAGTGAGGCCCGGGTCACTTCGAGGTCCAAATGAGGCCCGGGGCATCTCAGGGTCAAGTTAACCCCGGGTTTTACTTTAAAGGTCAAGTGAGCCAGGGGCTCTCCACGGTAAGTGAGGCAGGGGCATTCTCAGAGGTCAAGTGAGGCCCCGGGTCCTCTCAAAAGGTTCCCCCTGAGGCCGGCCCCTCTCAAGGCAAAAAGGGGGCCAGGGGCATTTTAGAAAATAAAGGAAAAACCGGGGCATTTTTCAGGGTTTAGTGAGCCAAGGGGATTTTCAGAGGGTTTAAGTAGGCCCGGGTCCCCTTTTCAGGGGGTCAAGTGAAACCAGGGTCACTCTCAAAGGTAAGGAAAACCCCGGGGCATCCCAAAGGGCAAATGAGGCCAGGGCACTCTAAAGTTTAAGTGAGGCCAGGGGCATTTTCAAAGGCCCAAAAGGGAAAAAAGGGTTATTTTCAAAGGTCAAGTGAGGCCAGGTCCCCTCACAGGTAAATTTAGGCGGGGGCATTTTCAGGGTTTTAATGAGGGCCCCCCCTCCCTTCTAAAAGGGTCAATGAGAAAAAGGGTCCCCTCCCGCGGGAAAAAGGGGGGGGTCCTTCTCAGAGGGAAGGGGAAGCCGGGGCATTTCAGATTTAAATGAGGCCAAAGGGGACCAAGGTTTTAAATTAGACCCGGGGCCCCTTCTTTGGGTCAGTGAAAAAGGGTCCCCTTCGGGGGTCAAAGGGAGGCCAGGGCATTTTCAGAAGGCCCAATTACCCAGGCCACCCTTTTGAGGTAAAGGGGGGCCAGGGCCTCTCAGAGGCCCAAATGGAAGGGACCCAAAAATGAGGAGGGAAAGGGGAATGAGGCAGGGTCATTCCTGGTCAATGAGGCCAGGGTCATTTTAAAAAAGGTCAATTTAGAAATGAACTTTACCCTTTGGGCGGGGGGGAGGGGCCTTTCCCGGGTCAAGTGAGGCCAGGGGCCCCCCCCCCCCCCCCCCCTTAGAGGTCAAGTGAGGCCAGGGCCACCCAAGGAAAAAGTTGAGAAGGGTCACTTTTGGGGTTTTAAGTGAGGCCCGGGTTTACTCTCGGGGGTCAAGTAAAGGGGGGGGTCATTTCCCCGAGGCCCAAGGGTGGCCCGGAAATTTCAGGGGAGGGGAAGGAGGGGCCGTTCTTTTTAGAGGCAAGTAAAACCGAAGGGAAAAAATTTAAAGAAATGAGAACAGGTCATTTTTTGGGGGTCAAGTGGGGCCAGGGTCATTTTCAGAGGTCCCAAATGAGCCAACCAACCCTCTCAAAAGGGCCGGGGTTTTTGGGAAAAAGCCCGGGGGCCTTTTCAAAAGGTTAAGGAAGGGGGAGGGCCCCTTCCCGAGTCAAGGGGAGGCCCGGGAAATTCCCGAGGTAAGTGAGGCCAGGGCTTCTTTGAGGTCAAGGAAAAAGGGCATTTTCAGAGGTCAAGTGAGGCCCGGGGCCTCTGGGGGTCAATGGGGCCAAAGGGGCATTTTTAAAGGTCAAATAACCCAGGGCCCCTCTCAGACATTAAATTCCCTTTCCATTGGGGGGGCCCCCAGAGTCAAGTGAGGCCGGGGGCACTTGAGGTTAAAATGAAAGGGCATTGGGGCTTTTCAGGGTTAAGTGAGAAAAGGGGCATTTCCCAGGGTCAAGTTAGGCCGGGTCCTCTTAGAGGTCAATGAAGCCAAAAGGGGCACTCTCAAAGGGCAAAAAAACCCCCGGGTCACTTTTCAAAAGTCCCCGGTTTGAGGGCCAAGGGGTCCCTTCCCCAAAAGTTAAGTGAGGCCCGGGGCACCCCCAGGGTTAATTGGGGGACCAGGGTCAACTCTGAGGGCCCAAATTAGGCCGGGGTTTACTCCCCAGGGTCAAGTGAAGCCCGGGTCACTCCCAGAGGTCAATTTAGGCCCCGGTTTATTCCAGAAATTTTTTTTGAGGCCAGGGTCATTTTTCCCAAAAAAAAAGTGAGACCAAGGGGCCCCCAGAGGGGCCCTTTAGGGCCCGGGTCCCTACAAGGGGGCCATTCATTCCCGAGGTAAGTGAAGGAAGGGGTTTTAGAACAAGGAGAACCAATAAGAAGAATTAAGGAAAGGAAAAGGAAACCAAAGGTTTCTTCCCCGAGGAGGGAACGGGTCCCCCCCCCTCAAGGAAAAGGGAGGGCAACGCCCCGAGGGAAGTAATAAGTTTAAAACCCCCCCAAAACTTTAAAAATCTAAAAAAAAAACATATTTTTCAAACTACCAACAACGGGTTTCCCCCCCCATTAAAAACGGACTCCGGGGAAATTTTTTTCCAAATAAAACCCCCCAAACCCCCTTTTTTAACAAAAAACCAAGTTTTCCTTAAAACCCGAAAAAGGGGGTTTTTTTCCAACCTTTAAACCATTTCTTTCAATCCCTTATTGGCCCCGGGAAAATTTTTTCCCCGTTTGGGCCAGGGGGAAATTTTCATCCCCCTTTTTATTTTTTTTTTCCCGTTTTCCATTTATACATCTCGATCAAAATCCCCCCTAATTCTAAGTCTTTCGAGAGAGTTTCAGATTCAGGGCCCCCAGTTATCCTTTTAGGGAAGGTTTTGATATATGGGGGTCTCCCTTTTTCATCCTCCTCTGTACGTTTTCCCGGCATTTAAAATCCATTCTGTAATACAGTGATCAAACGGGGCAGCATAGTCCCCAAAAAGAGGCCTAAAACCCAAAGGGTATATTTGAGTTTTTAAAGTAAAAGGGGCACAAGTGAACTAAAAGGCAAATTTTTTTGGGGGCAAAAGTTTCGCTCTCCAAGACTTTATCAAGCCATTACAAAAAATACCTGGACACAGAGGGTACATAAAGGCTCAGAGTGAGGTGTAATACTAGTGAGGTACCATTTCGATGTTCACTAGTGGTAGTAGTAATAGTAGTAGTGGAAGTGACAAAAGTAATACAATATGGAAGAGCAATTAATTCGTACATGAGTAAAAGGATATAAAAGCTATTACTTGGGTAACATAAAAATAGGTTGGACAAATATAGACTGGAATGAGGCAGCTTGTTTCAGCTGCCTCAAGCTGCCTCATTCCAGTCTATATTTGTCCAACCTATTTTTATATTACCCAAGTAATAGCTTTTATATCCTTTTACTCATGTACGAATTAATTGCTCTATCACATTGTATTACTTTTGTCACTACCACTACTACTACTACTACTACCACCACTAGTGAACATCGAAATGGTACCTCACTAGTATTACACCTCACTCTGAGCCTTTATATACCCTCTGTGTCCATGTATTGTTTGTAATGGCTTGATAAAGCTCCTGGAGAGCGAAACATTGCGACAATAAATGTCACATTAGTTGCACTTGTGTCCTTTTACTTTACATATTGTCGGTAATTCTACCAACTTTATTACATATATAGAGTTGAAGAGCAACCTGAGGACTTTTATTATTTATACTTCTAGATATGAAGCCAAGAATTCTGTTAGCTTTATTGCGAACACTAATGCACTGTTGTCTTGGTTTCAGATTACTGCTAACCAGAACTCCTAAATCCTTTTCGCATTCAGTAGTATTAATGCTATAACTCGGTGGGATGCTGAGCCTATGCCCTTAATAGATAGCGATCTACACAAATTTTATGACGCTTCCTTCTTTTCAGAGATTGATATTGCACAGGCATATCATCAATTAATGTTAGATCCTTCTTCTAAGCAGTACACTGCTTTTCATACACACCAAGGACTGATGCAATATAGAACTATGCCCTTCGGTTTGGTAACTGCCTGTGCTACCTACGTGAGACTGATGAGAAAGGTCTTGGGTAATATGCCAAATGTTTCAGTTTATTTTGATAACATTTACGTAATGACATCCACGTGGGGCGAACATATCCAAACATTAACATCAGTTTTGCATAGGTTACGCTCACATGGACTCACTGCCAAGCCGAAGAAATGCTTCCTTGGGTAAAACAAGATTAGATATCTTGGACTGATACTTTCTAATAACACTCTGCAGACTCTCCCCAGTAAGATCAAAGCTTTATTAGAATTTAAATTCCCAAAAACCAAGAAGCTCATGCGTAGTTTTCTTGGTTCTGTAAATTTTTATGCATGGTTTATCCCGAACCTTACTGATCTGACAGGCATCTTATCCGACTTCCTTAAAAAGTCTGTGAAGGAACCTCTTGAACTTTCCGACGTAGCTCGGGAAAAGTTTAATGAGATTAAAAGCGTCTTTTTGAAAGACCTTATACTTAAGATTCCAGATATTAATTAAACATTTTGCTTAAGAACTGATGCCTCCAATACTGGCTTAGGTGCAGTGTTACTACAATACCATGATGGTACTCCCTTCCCTGTATGCTTCCTAAGCCGGAAACTCCTTCCTGCAGAAACGAGATACTCCACCATAGAAAAGGAATGTTTAGCCCTTGTGTGGGGAATCTCCAAACTTAAATTTTATTTGCTGGGAAAAAAATTAATTTTAGAAACGGACCACAAACCTTTGATATACCTAGAAACTTTTAAGGGAACCAACAGTCGCCTCTTGAGGTGGACATTGCCACTCCGGGCTTTTAAGTTCCATATTGTGTATATCAATGGTTCATCCAATTATTTCTCTGACTGGTTAAGTTGTGACAGTCAGTAAAAGATTTGTTGCCTTACGCGACTTCCACATGTTAGAACTTTTTCCTCGCCTATTCTTCTTATAGTCCTTGACTATAAGTCTTGGTAAGGGGGAGTGTGAGGGAAAAGTTCAATAGATAGGAGTAGCGAGGGAGTATATAGTAACAATAGTTTCATTGCCGGCTACTTGTTAAGGTAGGGTAAGTCAAGCTCCCGCTATTCCCGCCTTTTTTCCCCCTCCCCGAAAGTGATAGTTTCATTGCCGGCTACTTGCTAAGGTAGGGTAAGTCAAGCTCCCACTATTCCCGCCTTTTTCCCCCACCCCGAAAGTGATAGTTTGACTGCCGGCTGCTTGTTAAGGTAGGGTCAGTCTAGCTCCCGCTATCCCTTCCACTCCTCCTTCCCCCCCTCCCCCCCGAAAGGTGACATGTGGGGCTCTGGTCCAAACTGTAATCACTAGACTCACAGCTCCCAGCACTACTGTAAGTACATGCCTGCCTTGTATTCTAGTGGATTTATGGGTTTAAAGCTTCACTTTTGACCAATAATAAAGTAAGTCTTTTCAGCCTTGCTCTAAGTTGACTGTTGTAATAATCACCACGTCTTTTAGGTATTGTACTTATCATGGAGAGTGATTATTTAAGCAGTGGGTAACCTGTCTATCTTTTCAGCTTGGATGACAGAGAGGGTCACCTGTCAATCAACGAGAAGAACTGGTGGAGATGGACTAACGTCCTGAGACTCCCCCTTTTTGGATTTAATTACCTGTGCACCTGTATGAAATTGCAGGACGTAACCCCTCATCATTGCAGTGGTAAAGAACTTGCTTTCCTGTCATTGGGATATAATACTCAAGGCTATACTGTGAAGAACGAGCCAGTGGGTCGTAACCAACACCTGCCTCCCCCCCCCTACCATCATCAGCAATGGCTACGATTTCAACAACACAGTGTCACCAACACCAGACACCCCTATATATATTAGTTTAAAATTCTTTATCATTTATTTTTTTCTTTTTTTTCATTTTTTTAATGTAGGATTAATATTTCTATTAAATTTTTATATTTTACTTTTTCTTATAATAAAGTTTTATTTTTTGTCGTTATTATTTCTTTTTTCTATTCTTTAAATTTTTCCTGAGGAGGCCTGTGGTTTAACGCTCTCGTTTCACAGGGAGGGCCTGGGTTTCGTTCCCACCGAGTAGAAACTTGACGTGTTTTTTTCCACCTGTTGTCTAGTTCCCCATCAGTAAAAGGGGTACCGGGTTTTAGTCGACTGGGTGGGTCGATCCTGGACAATGACCAAGGGGCCCCTGGCACAAACCGGCCGGGGGGGGCGTTGACCCCCCGAAACCTCTCCGGGTAAACCCGGGTAAAACTCCACTTGGAATCGTCTGAATTATTACGGGGCTAGAAAGCCTTCACAATGGGGGCCTGCCGGGAAATACAACTCAACAAAATCAAATTCAATTCCATCTCGAATCTACCATTGGAACTTCCGGGCCTGCATACCACAACGGTTACCACCACCATAGTAATCATTCCTAGGAGACTATGTACGGGTATTTAAAAATTTGGGTTTTTTTAAGTCTAAATTTTTTTTTAAAGTCAAGTCGGGCAGGATAAAAGTTAATTCTGCCCCTTTCTTATGAGCTTGAGACATTTTTGGAGATTAGACTCTAGGGATCCGAGATTTTTTGTGACAATTTGTTTCATTAGCTCTTTTTTTTAAAAGGGGAACTGTCTTTTCACACTCTTGATTTTTTGGGTGAAAATTGGAGGTCAAGGCCCCCTTTCTATTTACGTTTGCTTGAGCGGCATAAAACCCTTCGTTTTAATTAATACATATTTTTTAATTGAAGCAGGGATGACCCATGTTTATTTACAGTTTGAATGGACGGGAAATTGAACCCCCTTTTTTCTTTAATACCCCTTTCATTTCCCCATATAGTTTAAGTTATTTTTGAAAAGCAGGAGGAATCCATTTTGTGAAACCGGGAAGAATTTAGGAAAAACAGGAAAAATTTAGAATTTTTTCATTAGTGCAAAGATCCAGGAAAGACTTGAAAGGAGAGAATTGAGAGAAAAGAGAATTTAAAAAGGGAAAGGAAGAAGAAAAGGGGGGAGAGAGAATCGAATGGAAGAGAAAAAGGAAGAAGAGAATCGAAAGAGAAGAGAAAAAGGAGAGAAGGAAATTGAAAAAAATCCAAAAAAAACAGTTTAGAAAGAAAAAGAGAAGACAAAAAGGAGCTGATAGCTTGATCGGAAGAAAGACTAGAGAAGGGGGAACAGCTAAAAAGAGAATTTTGGGGGAAAGGGGCAAAGGAAAAGAAAATTGAGGAAAAAGCTGAGAATTGAAAAAAAAGCAGAGATCTTGAGTTAATAAAAAGAAAAGGATTGCGGCTCAAAAAACCCTCGCCGAATTAGAAATAAAAGTTAACCTTACACAACAACAATTAGAGGAAGGGTAAGGGGAACAACGTGCATCTTGCACAAATCCAACACCAAAATTTACCTCCCTTCAAAAGGGGGGGGAAGACAAACTTCATACATTATCTTTTGAAAATACAGCTACCCTTTGAAGGGCCTGCTGACACCTGGCCCCCGGGTTAGGAAGTTTTTTTTCTGGACAGCCTTGAATATCTATGCAACTTTGTCGCAGATACATATTAATTATAACCCTGAAAAAAGGGCAACCCTTTAAAAGTATCAAAAAACCCACTAATTCTTACAAAAAAGATTTCATATCCACCATACAGCTGGCCAAAACTTTCAGCAGTTACAGTAACACTCTTTCGTTTGTTCGATTTTTGGAAGAGATTTTCAAGAATTATCACATTATAAATCTCTTAGAGATTTCATGGTGTTTGACCATTTCCTGACGCTTTTTCCCCTCAATACGAACATTCATCAGAAACTAACTTTTTTAAAGCTGGGGAATTGCGGGGCGCGACCTTACTGAGCCAAAATTCCAAAAAACCTAAAGGGTCAAACCCTAGGGAAAGGGTTTTCACAAACCTTAAAAAATAAAAGCCCAAAGGGAAAAAGAAAATACTTCCTTTATTCCATTTTGTCTTTTTGGGGTTTTAAGGGGGACATAAACGTCCAGATTTTTCCTTCTAAGGTCCAAAAATTTGGGATGAGTTTTAAAAAACTGAAATGACCAAGCACCCTTGTCGAACAGTTAATGGACTAATGTATTACCTTTTTTCAGACACTGTGCCATGTTATAATTTCCGATAAGCTGTTCCCCAAAATCTTAAAGAAACCATTCCTTTGCATACTTTCAGACTATTTGGGCCGTTAAACCCTTTTTTCCACCATCCGTTTTTACATTAGTTCTAAATGGTTTCACGGGTTTGGTCTAAGCCGTCTAGCTCCCATCCTTCTTGCTCCGTCTAATAGGTAATGTAAAAGGAGCCATTCTTCCTTCTGGGGTTTGACCTTTTTCATCCCAAAGGTGGAATAACTTTTCAAAACCTCTTCCTTAGAGTAAAGGTACCCCCTTTGAAATTAGATAAAAGTCTCGTGAGATTCATGGGGGATTAAAAACCATTGATGCTACCTCGGAACAGGGAATTGGGATCACCGGTTCCCCTTGTTAGAGAAAGTAAAGATACCCCCTTCCGATACCAAAAAATGTCTTGACTAGGCTCAGACCAAAGCCCGGGTTTTCCCACGTCCTCCTTTTGATTTTCCCTGACTTTAACCTTTAGATATATCGAAGACCCTTTGTCAAGTTACAAAGAAATTCCCTTCCTTCAGAATTGCCAATGCCCTAAAAAAAAATCAAGTTACCAAAGTAAAAACTTTCATAAAAATTTGAATATATAAAGGGTATCTTTGTACAAGCAGTATTAAAATTAAAATCAATGAATAGCCTTTTCCTCTTAGTTTTTCCAAGTCAATCAAGAGACTGTTTTTAAAAATGGCTCATGACCTTCCAGGGGCCGGACTTTTTTCTCGCTTGTAAAACTTAAATAAAATTGGGGAAAACCTTTTTTGGCCAAAAATGTCCTCAAGCACTACATTTAACGTTAAAGTTTGCCCCAAATGTCATCCTCCCAGGGACCAGGCGAGTACCTATGGCAAAATGCCTATCTTTTACAGTACCTTTTTTAAAAAGTACTATTGACATCGTTTGGGCCTTTATCTCCCTTTTATCTGGGGGACAAGATAATATTAACAAGTTGATTAGCTTCGATTTTTCCCCGAAAAACCCCGCCATAACCCCACAGAGGTGGCGAACCCTTTTGTCCTCTTTTCCAAGGGCATCCCAGAGAAATTTTTTTCGACCGTGGACACAATTTTACATCTGACTTAATCAACATCTATTCCAACTTCTGGGAGTAAGCCTCTCTTCCCACACCCCATCATCCCAGCGTAATGGAGGGTTGAGCGCCAGCTTCGATTCTAAGTCCATTTAAGGAAAACTTTGCTCCCCCTTTAAACCTAAGGGGTGCATCGTTACCTACCCTTCTTTTTTGCCATGAGGGGAAATTCCCAGTGACTCTTTGGGGTTTCACCTTTTGAAATTTTCTATGGTAGACTGCCGAGGCCCATTGTCCACCTTTTAGACTTTTGGATAAGGGGAGGTAAATGCGAGGTTCATTTTTTCTTAACCCGTTTTTTCCTTTACCTTAGACCAAACTTAGGAATCTCTGACATAGTCCGAAAAACTTTTAAATTTGTCAATGGACCAAAAAAAACATATTTTTTCCCCAAAAATTTAGAGGAAAAGTTTTTAAAATAGGGGGTAAGTTTTTGTACTTTTGCCAATCAAGTCAAATAAATTATTATACATGGAAAGGCCATATAAAGTATTAAAAAATTTGTGGGAAAGTTGACACCTCAAAAGCAAGGGGAAACCCTAAATTTATCATATCAAATCCTTAAGAAAAATTTCCGAAAAATTTGGGGTTTCTGCCTTAATAACTTTTTACTATTTTTCCACACAACTTGATAAGACAACTGAAGAATGTAAAATGTGCGTATTGAAAAACCCCCTAGCTTAACAGATAAAACACTGACTTTGGGAAACTTTACCACTTTGGACGCAAACCCCATTAAATTAATAAAACCTTGGGTGACCAAAAAACATAAAATACATCAATGTGGATAACTTTTCAGACGTCTTTTTCTGATATCAGTGTTACCTTCCACATATCCATAAGATGACTTTTTGTGACGGACAACCTATCAAAAAGAAAAATTTTACCCCCTTCCATTTCACCTTAGGGAGGCATTAGACCGAGAGGGAACAAATTATTTAAAACTAAAGATCATGAACCTCAGTACTTCAATTGTTCACCAGTAGCATGTTTTAAAAAGGAGGGTAATTTAATAGACTTCTATTGACTTCAAGGGCCCTTTAAACTAAACCTGGTGGGAGGCCCACCATCCCTTAAAAGATACGATCTACAAAAAAATTTTTAGACCTTCCTTCTTTTCAGAATTAATTGCACACATATCCAAAATGTTAGATCCTTCTTTTTAACAGTACACTGCTTTTCATACACACCAAGACTATGCAATATAGAAATATTGCCCTTCGGGTTTGGTAAATGCCTGGCACCTACATGAACGATGAGAAAGGGCTTGGGTAAATGCCCCAAAGTTTCAGTTTATTTATAAAATTTACGTAATACCCACGGGGCAACATATCCAAAATTAACTCAGTTTTGCATAGGTTACGCTCACATGGACTCCGCCAACCGAAAAAATGCCCTTGGGTAAAACAAATTGATATCTTGGGCGATACTTTTTTAAAACACCGCAGACCCCCCAAAGAAAACAAAGCTTTTTTAAATTTAAATTCCCAAAAAACCCAAAAAGCCATTTTTATTTTCTTGTTCTGAAATTTTTTTTGCACGGTTTATCCCAACCTACTGATCGACAGGCACTTATCCGACTCCTTTAAAAAATCTATAAAGGGAACCCTTGAACTTTCCGACGTAGCTCGGAAAAGTTTAAAAGAGATTAAAAGCGTCTTTTTTTAAAAAACCCTTTTACTTAAATTTTCCCAATATTAATTAAACATTTTGGCTTAAGAACTGATCCCCAATCTGGTTTAGGTGCAGTGTTACTACAATACCATGATGGACTCCCTCCCTGATGCTTCCAACTGGAAATCCTTCCTGCAGAAACAGATACCCACCATAGAAAAGGGAAAGTTTAGCCCTTGTGTGGGAATCTCCAAAATTAAAATTTTTTTTTGCTGGGGAAAAAATTCATTTTTAGAAACGACCAAAAAACCTTTTATATACCTAAAACTTTTAAGGGAACCCACTCCCTCTTAGGTGGGGCATTGCCACTCCGTTTTTAAATTTCCCTATTGTTTATCAAAGGGTTTATCCAATTAATTTCTCTACGGTTTAAATTGTGCAGTCTAAAAGATTTGTTGCCTTTTCGCGACTTTCCCCATTTAGAACTTTTTCCGCCTATTCTTCTATACACTTGATTAAAGTCTTTTGGTAAGGGGGAGGGGGAAAAGTTCAAAAGAAAAAGGGGTAGCGAGGAGTAATAGTAAAAAATATTTCATTGCCGCTACTTGTTTAAGGGAGGGAAGTCAAAACCCCGCTATTTTTCCCGCCTTTTTTTCCCTCCCCCAAAGGATATTTCATTCCGGGTACTTTTTAAGTAGGGTAAATCAAGTTTTCCCCTTTTCCCACCTTTTTTCCCCCCACCCAGAAAAAGGGTATTTTGACTGCCGTTTTTTGTAAGGTAGGGGCATCTAGCTCCCCCTATCCTTTCCCCCTCCCCCTTTTTTCCCCCCCCCCCCCGAAAGGTGAGTTGGGGGCCCGGGTTTAAACAGTTAATCCCCTAGACTACAGCTCCCAGCACTACTGTAAGTAATCCCTCCCTTGTATTCTAGTGGGATTTAGGGGTTTTTTTTAAAGCTTCATTTTTTGCCCAAAATAAAAAAAGTAAGTCTTTTCAGCCTTGTTTAAAGTTAAAAGTTTTGTAATAATCACCACGTCTTTTAGGTATTGTCCCTTATCATGGAGAGTGATTTTTTAAGCAGTGGGTAACCTGTTTTATCTTTTCAGTTTGGGATGACAGAGAGGGTCACCTGTAATAAAACGGAAAAAAGGGTTTGGAGATGGACTAACGTCCTGAGCTCCCCCTTTTTGGATTTAATTACCTGTGCCCCCTGTAAAAAATTGCAGGACGAAACCCCCCTCATCTTTGCAGGGGTAAAGAACTTGTTTCCTGTCTTGGGATAAAATTATAAAGGTTTATACTGTAAAGAACGGCCAGTGGGTCGAAAAACCAACACCTGCCCCCCCCCCCTCCATTTCAGCAAGGCTACGTTTTTTCAACAACCAGTGTCACAACACCAGACCCCCTATATATATTAGGGGTTAAAATTCCCATTTATCTTTAAAATTTTCATTTTTTCATTTTTTTTAAATTTTGGTTTTAATATTTCGTATTTAATGTTTTAATTTTACTTTTTCTATATAAAAAAGTTTTTATGTTTTTTTCTGTTATTATTTCTTTTTCTTTTCATTAAATTTTCCTGAGGAGGCTGGGGTTAAGCTCTCGCTTACAGGGTGAGGGCTGGGTTCGTTTCCCCACCCAAGTAAAAAAACTTTGGGGACGTGTTTTTTTCCCAAACCTGTTGTCATGTTCCCCATCATTTAAAAGGGTTTACCGGGGTTTTTGTGATGGTGTGGGTCGTTTCCTGGGACTGCCCTAAGGGGCCCTGGTCAAAAACCCGGGGGCCGGGGGGGCGTTGCCCCCCGGAAAATTTCTCCGGGTTTAAACTCCAGGTAAAAACCCCACCCTTTGGAAATTTACTGCCCTAAAGTTTTACGGGGTGGTAACCCTTCCAAGGGGGGCCTTTGGGCCAGGTTTACAACTCAACAGAATCAAGTTTAAATTTCCATCTCGAATTTACCTTTGGGAAAACTTCGCGCTGCATACCACAGAGGTTCCCACACCCATGATTTAATCATTCTCAGGGGTTAGGACTATGGTACGGTTTTAAAAAGATTTGGTGATTGTTTATCCAATTTTTTTGAAAATTTAAATTTCAGGCAGGATTAATAGTTAATTCTGCACCTTTCTTATGAGCTTGAGACACTTTGGAGGTTTAAAGATCTAGGGTTTCCGGTTTTTTCCCGGGGAAACAATTTGTTTCGGGGGAGCTTTTTTTATTTTATCAAGGGAACTGTCGTTCGACACTCTTGATTTTGTTGGTGAGAAGTTGGTTGGTAAAGGGGGGCCCCCTTCTATTTACGTTTGCTTGGAGGGCATAGCCCCCTTTCGTTTTTTTTAAATTACTTTGTTTTTTTGAAGCAGGGATCGAGCCCTAGGGTTTATTTACATTTTGGGAAAGGAGAGGAATTGAAACCCCTTTTTTCTTTAATCCCCCTTTCATTTCCCCTTATATTTTTAAGTTATTTTGGCAAGATGGGGGAAATACCAGTTTTGGTATAAACGCTGGAAGTAAGTTGGGGAAAAAACAGGGAAAAATTTAGAATCTTTCTTTTTGGTAAGACCCGGGAAAGACTTGAAAGGGGAGAAAATTTGAGAGAAAAAGGGGAGACAGTTAAAAAGGGAAAAGGAAAAAGAAAAGGGGGGAGAGAAAAATTTCGAATGAAAAAGAGAAAAAGGAGAGAGAGAAAAATCGAAAGAGAAGAAAAAAGGAGAGGGAGAGAGAGAAATTGGGGGAGAGGAAACCCAAAGGGAAAGAAGTTAAAAAGGGGAAGAAAAGAAAAAAAAGGAGCGTGATAGACTTGTTCGTAAAAGAAAGAGTAGAAAACGTGGGGGAAACAGGCTAAAATAAGAAAACTTGCGGAAAGAGCAAAGGTTTAGGAAGTTGGGGAAAAAGCTGGAGAAGGGTTGGGGAAAAGCTAGAAAATCTTGGTTAATAGAAAAAGAAAAGGATTCCCGAGCTCAAAAATTCTCCCCCTTAAATTAGAGAATAAAAAATTTAAAACTCTTACACAACAAAAATTTGAGGAAGGGAATGGAAAAAACGTGAAAGTCAGTGCCATTTTCCCAACACCTAATTTACCCCCCTTCCCACAGGGGGGGGAAGACTAAAATTCTTACTTTAAATCGGGTTTTAAAAATTTACAGCTCCCCTCTGTGAAGGCCTGCTGACACCTGGGCTACGGGTTTGGGAAATGTTTTTTTGGGGGTTTAAACCCTTAAATTATCTATGAAAATTTTTGGTGCAGGATATCATATGTAATTATAACCTACTGAAGAAGGCAACCCTTTTAAAAGCATATCAAAAAACCACTAATTCTTAAAGGAAAGTTTTAAAGGTATGCCACCTTTACACCCGGGCCCCAAAAACTTTACCCGTTACAGGAAACCCACCTTTCGTTTGTTCGCCTTTTGGTTTGAGGGGTTCAAGAAAGGGATCACAGTTTGAATCTCTTAGGGGACTTCATGGTTCCCTAAACCATTTCCTGACAGCTTTTCCCCCCATCAGATACAAAATTTCATCAAAAGAAATAACTTGATTAAAGTGGGGAAAGTTGTTTTGAGGGCTGCCCTTTTATGTGAGGTCAAAATTCCTATAAAGACCAAAAGGGATGGGAACCCCTAAGGGAAAGGGTTATAAAAACTTAAGAAATCAAAGCTCTAATGGAAAGTAAAATGACTTCTTTTTTTTCCAGTTTGTCTTTTGGTGTGGTTTTAAAGGGGGACAAAAAGTCCAGTTGCCCTTCTAAGAAGGCCCAAAAAAATTTGGGAGGGTGTTTTAAAGGCTGTAAGGGACCAAGCCCCCTTTTGTTCAGGAAAAAGTTAATGGACTTAATGTATCTACCATTTTACGGGGGAAAAGGGGATGCACAGTATGGGAAAATTTTCCCGATAAGTTTTTCCCCAAATTTTTAAAAGAAACTCTTCCTCTGCTTATTTTCAGACTTTTTGGGGGCCGTTCAGACATTTTTCCCTTCCAATCCGTTTTTTTACATTGGGGTTTTTAAAGGTTAAAAGGTTGGTTGAAGCCGTACTAGCTCCCATCACTTCTTGCCCCGTACTAAAGGTAATGTAAAAGGAGCCATTTTCCTTTGAGGTTGCCCTTTCATCCCCAAAAGGTGGAAAAAGTTTTTTCAGAACCTTTTCCCTTTAGAGTCAGGACCCCCTTAAAATTTTCAGATGGAAAAGTTCTTTGGGGTTCTTTGGGGAATTAAAAACCATTGATGCTACCCCCCTGGGAAAAGCGGGGTATTTGGATCACCGGTTCACTTTTTTGTTGGAAAGTAAAGATATAAACCCCCGTTTACCATAAATGTCTTGACAGGGCTAGACCAAAGCCAGGCTTCTCCTATTTGTCCACCCTTTGATTTTCCCTGATTTTAAGCCTTTAGTTATATCGAAGGACTCTTTGTCAAGTTACAAGAAATTCCCCCTTCTCTTCAAAAATTCCCATTAATCCCGCCTAAAAAAAAATTAAGTTATCCAAAGTAAAAACTTTTCATATAAATTTAAATTTAAAAGGGAAAGGTATTTTGGTACAAGTCGTATTAAAATTTAAAATTTCCCAGATGAGAAAAGCCTTTCCATCTTATTTTGTTCCAAGTCAATGCAGAGAGATGTTCTTAATTGGCCATGGACCTTCCAGGGGCCCGGACATTTCTCGCTTTGTAAAACCTTAAAAAAAATTTAGGGAAAAACCTTTTTTTGGGCCCAAAAAGCCCTCAGATGTCACAAACCTATTGTAGATGTGTAAAGTTTGCCAACTGTCACCCTCCCGAGGTCCGGCAAAGTCCCTTTATGGTAAAAAATTGCCTTTTTTTAATTTACCTTTTGAAAGAGTAGTATTTACATCGTTGGTCCCTTTTTTCCACTTTCTCGGGGGGACTTGATATATATTAACATTAGTTGATTATGCTTCGAGTTTTCCCGAAGCCCTACCCTTAAAGGGGCCATAACCAATTTCGAGGTGGTGAAGGGCCCTTTTTTTTCCCTCTTCTCCAGAGTGGGCATCCCCAGGAAAATTTTTTCTGGGCCGTGGGACCCCAATTCCCCATTTGACTTAATGCAACATTATTCCCAAATTCCCGGGGGTGAAGCCTTCCCCTTCTCCACAAACCCCATAAACCCCGCTTTTAATGGGGGATTGGGCCGCATTCGATTCTCAAGTCCATTTTTTAAAGGGAAAATTTGCTCCCTTTAAAAACCCAAAAGGGGTGGCATCGTTTCCCCCCCTGTTGGGTTTGGGTTTTCCAAAGAGGGGAAGTTCCCCGTGGGCTCTTTGGGGTTTTTCCCCCTTTTTAAAATTTTTGGTAGACGGCCCGAGGCCCCTTGTCCCTCCTTCATGACTTTGGACTAATGGGGAGGTAAATGTTTTAGGTTCAGTTTTCTTAAACCCGTTTCTCCTTGGGCCTTAGATCCAAACTTGAGGGATCTCTGACCCTAGTCTCGAAAAACTTAAGTTTTTCAATGGGGCCCGTTCAAACATATTTTTTATTCCCAAAATAGAGGGGGGAAGTTTTTAAAATTTGGGGATGAAGTTTTGTTATTTTGCCCAATTTAAGTCAAATAAATTTTTTGTAGCATGGAAAGGTCCATTTAAAGTATTAAAAATTTGTCGGGAAAGTTGACTACCTCATAGAAGTCAAGGGGGGAAACCCAAAGGGTTTTTCTTAATTAAAATCCTTAAGGGAAAAATTACCGAAGAAATTCGGTTAAAATGCCTTAATAAAATTTGATTTTGTTTTTCCCCGAAATTGTTTGGGCAAATAAAAAAATTTTAAAGTGTGCGTAATTGACCCTCTAGTTTAAAATGGTGAAGAACTTTATGACTTGGTTTAATCTTGGGCCACTCGGGGCCAACCCGCATTAAAATTAAAAAAATTTGGATGGGCCATAAGAGACAGAAAATAATAATTTTGTGAGTAAACCCTTTTTAGAAAGTTTTTTTGAATTCCCGGTGTTCCTCCACGGGAGTCCTTTAAAATTTACTTTGTGCGGACAATCCTATCAAAAAAATTTTACCCGTTCCCCGTTCACCTTTGGGGGGCATTAGACCCAGAGGTTTGGCAAATTTTTAAAAAAAAACAAAAAAGGGGAAAAACCCCTTGACCTTTGTATTTTTATATTTTCACCCCCCGTCCTTTGGGGGGAAAAGGGGGGAAAATTTATTTTTTGACTTGCTATTGCTTAGAGGCCCCTTTAAAGCTATAAATCGGTGGGATGCTGAGCCTTTGCCCTTAAAAGATAGCGATCTACACAAAAATTTTTTGACGCTTCCTTTTTTCAAAAAGATTGATATTGCACAGGCATATCATCAAGTAAAGTTAGTTTCCCTTTTTCTAAGCAGTACCCCTGCTTTTCATACACACCCGGATGATGCAATATGAAAATATGCCCCCGGTTTGGGGAACTGCCCCGTTTCTACCTACAGAGACTGATGAGAAAAAGGGTTTTTTTTGGGTTTTAAAATGCAAATGTTTTAGTTTATTTTGAAACAAATTTTGTTTAAAGACATCCCGTGGGGCGAAAATATCCAAAAAATTAAAATCAGTTTTGCATTTGGTTTTCGCTCACATGGATACTTTCCAAGCGAAGAAATGCTTCCTTTTGGGGAAAACAAGATTAGTTTTTGGATGAAAACTTTCTAATAACATCTGCGACTCTCCCAGTAAGATCAAAGCTTTATTAGAATTTTAAAAATTTCCCAAAAACCCAAAAAGCTCATGCGTAGTTTTCTTTGGGTTTGTAAATTTTTTTGCACGGTTTAACCCGACCCTTTTGGTTTTGCAGGCCTCTTATCCGACTTCCTTTAAAAAAATCTGTGAAGGAACCTCCCTTTAACTTTCCCACGTAGTCGGGAAAAGTTTAATGAGATTAAAAGGTCTTTTTGAAAAACCTTATACTTTTAAAATTAGTTTTTAATTAAACATTTTGCTTAAGAAATGATGCCTCCCAAAACTGGCTTAGGTGCAGTGTTAACCACAATACCATGATGGTATCCCTTCCCTGTATTGGGTTCCCAAGTGGAAACTCCTTTCCCGCAGAAACGAAAATACTCCACCATAGAAAGGAAGGGTTTAAACCTTTTTGTGGGGGGAAACTCCAAAAAATTAAATTTTTTTTTGCTGGGAAAAAAAATTTTTTTTTTGAAAAGGGCCACAAACCTTTAAAATTTTCCTAGAAAATTTTAAGGGGAACCCCCAGTCGGGCCCCTTGGGTGGGGGATTGCCCTCCAGGCTTTTAAGTTCCAATTTTTTTTGTAATCAATGGTTAAAACAAATTTTTTCTTTTGACTGGTTAAATTTGACGTCGTTAAAAAATTTGGGTTTCCCTTTGCGACTTTTCCCCATGTTAGAAACTTTTTCCTTGCCCATTCTTCTTTTATCCTTGATTATAAATTTGGTTTGGGGGGGGGGTGTGAGGGAAAAAATTCAAAAGATTGGAGAGGCGGGAAATATATAGTAACAATAGTTTCATTGCCGGTACTTTTTAAGGTTTGGGTTTGGCAAACTCCCGGGTATTCCCCCTTTTTTCCCTCTCCCGAAAGTGATTTTTTCATTGCCCGGGGACTTGTTAAGGTAGGGTAAAATCAAGTTTCCCCCTATTCCCCCTTTTTTCCCCCCCCCTGAAAGTGATAGTTTGGCTGGGCCGGGGTTTCTTGTTAAAGGGAGGGGCAGGTTTGCTCCGCTATCCCTTCCCCTCCTTTCCCCCCTCCCCCCCCCAAAGGGGGACGGTTGGGGGTCTGGTTAAACAGTAATCATAGATCACGCTCCCAGCACTTTCTGTAAATACTACCTGCCCTTTTATTCTAGTGGAAATTTTTGAGTTTAAAGTTCACTTTTGACCCAAAAATAAAGTAAGTTTTCGCCTTACTCTAAGTTGGGGCTGTTGTAATAATCACCACGTCTTTTAGGTATTGTTAAATTATCAAAAGGGGGGAGTGATTAAAATTTCCATGGGTAACCCGTCTATCTTTTCCCGCTTTGGGTGACAGAGAGGGTCACTGTCAAAACCATTGGGGAAAATGGTGGAGAGGGCTAACGCCCGAGACTTCCCCTTTTTGGATTTAATTAACCTGTGCACCTGTATTTAAATTTCAGGACGTTCCCCCCATCAGGGAGTGGGAAAAAAACTTGCTTTCCCGTTTATTGGGGATAAATCCCCAAGGGGTTTTCTGTGAAAAACTAGCCGTGGGCATAAAAACACCTGCGACCCCCCCCCCCCTTTATCAGCAAACGGCTACAATTTCAACAAAACCCGTGTCACCCAAAACCCCGACCCCCTGTATATATTAGAGTTTAAATTTAGTTATCATTTATATTTTTCTTTTTCATTTTCTTTAAAGTAGGATTAAAATTTCATATTTAAATGTTTTTATTTTATATTTTTTATATAAAAAATGTTTATGTTTTTTCTGTTATTTTTTCTTTTTTATTCGTTAATTTTTCCTTTAGGAGGAGCCAGGGCCTTTGGGAATATTGGTTTAAAACCCGGCGGGCCCTTTCCAGGGGTACAAACCCCCAGAATTTAAAATTCAATTCTTCTCGAATTTTTCCTTTTGGGAAATTCCGCGCTGCAAAACAGCGGTTACACCAAACCTTTGGGGTAATTTTTAATCTTATGGTAGGGGGGTATGGTACAGGTATTTTTAAAAGATTTGTGTTTTTTTGTCTCAATTTAAATTTTTAAATCAGTCAGGCAGGGGTAAAAATGTTAATTTTTTCCACCCTTTCCCATGAAACTTGAGACACTTTGGAGGATTAGGACTAGGGGTCCGAGATTTTCCGTGAAAAATTTTTTTTATTGAGCTCTTTATTTTATCAAGGGGAAATGTTGTAGGACACTCTTGATTTTTTTGGGAGAAGATTGGATGGTCAAGGGACCCCTTCTACTTATAATTGTTGGAGCTGGATAAAAACCCTTTCGTTTTAATAATACTATTGTTTATTAAGCGGGGATCGAGCCCTCGGGTTTATATACAGTTTAAACAGGAGGAATTTAAAACCCCCCGTTTTTTTTAATACCCGTTTCTTTTTCCCCATATTTTAAGTTATTCTTGCAAAGCATGGAAATACCGTTTTGGATAAATTGGGGGAAGTAAGTTAGGAAAAACGGGGAAAATTTAAAAATTTTATTAGTTAAGACCCAGGAAAACTTGAAAGAGAGAAATTTGAGAAGAAGAGAGACATTTAGAAAGGGAAAGAAAAGAAAAAAGGGGGGAGACAAAATCGAAAGAAAAAAAGAAAAAGGGGAGAGGGGAGAGAAATCAAAAGAAAGGGAAAAAAAAGGAGAGAGAAAAAATTAGAAGAAATCCAAGAAACTTTTTAAAGAGAAAGGAAGAAAAAAAAGGAGCGGATAACTTGATCGTAAGAAAGAGCTAGAGAACGGGGGGAACGGCTAAAAAAAGGAACTTGGGGAAAAGAGCAAAGGATAAGAATTTGGGGGGGAAAAGGTAGAGAACGTGAGGAAAAAGCAGAGAATTGTTTTTAATAGAGGGGAAAAAGGATTGCGAGTCGAAAATTGTTAAATTAGAGAAAAAAAGTCTCTCCCCCAAACAAAAATTTAAAGGGGAAAAGGAGAAAGGGAAAACAAGTGCAGTCGTGACTTTTTTCCCAACACCAAATTTTACCTCCCTTCACAGGGGGGGAAAACAAAAACTTCATATTACGGGTTTTGAAAATATGCTCCCCTTGTAATGGCTGTGACCCCTGGGCTCCCAGGTTGGAAATTTTTTTTTGGGTACAGCCTTGAATATATGAACTTTTCGCAGGATATTATAAAATTTTAAACCCCTGAAGAAGGCAAAACCTTAAAACTATCAAAAAACCCTAATTCTTACAGGGGAAAATTTTAGGGTTTCCACCTTACGCCTGGCCCGACTTTCGGTTCGGTAAACCCTTTTCGTTTGTTTGACTTTTGGAAAAGTTCAAGAATTGATCCGTTTGAATCTTTTACAGACTTCGGTGCGCCCTTTCCTGACAGCTCTTCCCCCTCAGATTCAACATCATCAAGAAAAAACTTGATTAAGCTGAGGAAGTTGCTGAGGCTGCTGACCCCTTTTTGCTGAGGTCACAATTTCCTATAAAGACCTAAAGGGGTCGAACCCTAAGGGCAAGGATTCATCAAACCTTAAGAAAACAAAGCCCCTTTAATTCCGTTTTTCATTTGTTGGTTTAAGGGGGTAACGTCCCTGTCCAAGAAAGGGCCAAAATGTTGGAAGATTTTTAAAGACGTAAGACCCAAACCCTTTGTTCAGGGAACAGTTTTAATGGGTTAATGTATCTACCATTTTCGAGACAGGATCACTTTTTAGTTTTAATTTCCATAAGCGTTCCCCAATTTTAAAGAAAACCCTTCCTGCATACTTTCAGATTTTGGGGGCCGTTTAACACTTTTTTTACCATCCGTTTTTACATTGGTCTAAAAGGTTCCAGGTGGTCTGGGAAACCTACTCTCCCCTACTTCTTGCTCCGTATTTAAAAGGGAATGTAAAAAGGGGCCATTCTTCCTTCGAGGTTTACCTTTCATCGCCAAAGGTGGGTAACTTTTCAGAACCTTTCCTGTAGAGTCAGAGAAGCCCTTTAAAATTCAGAGAGAAAAATGTCTCGTGAATTCTGGGGATTTAAAAAAATTGATGCTACCCCAAAACGAGGTATAGGTAGGTTTCCTTTT
>NC_069462.1:3732627-3826760 GCF_026875155.1 Cherax quadricarinatus | reverse complement strand
ACACGGGGTTTTTTGGTGACCTAGTGTTACTGGTACCGGGGTTTTACGGTACACTAGTGTTCTGATGAACGGTGTTGATGGCACTGGTGTTACTGGGACATGGTGACCCTGTGACAGGGTGTTGGGGTGACACTGGTGACATGGTGACACAGTGACGGGTAACATGGTCCATGGTCACCCCGGTGACATGGTGACACTGGTGACACGGGTTACAGGCGACAATGGCGTTACTGGGGGACACTGGTGTTACGGTGACACGGTGTTACTGGTGACACTGGTGACACTGGTGTCACATGTGACACTGGTGACAATGGTGACACTGGTGTAACTGGTGACAGTGGAGTTACTGGTGGCATTGGTGTTACTGGTGACACTGGTGACACTGGTGACACTGGTAACATTGGTGTCACTGGTGACACTGGTAACACTGGTAACACTGGTGACACTGGTGTTAGTGGTGACACTGGTAACACTGGTCTCACTGGTGATACTGGTAACACTTGTGACACTGGTGACACTGGTGACACTGGTAACCCTGGTAATACTGGTGACACTGATGACACTGGTGTCATTTGTGTCACTAGTGACACTGGTAATACTGGTGACATTGGTGTCACTGGAGACACTGGTGACACTGGTGACACTGGTGACTCTGGTAACCCTGGTAATACTGGTGACACTGGAGACACTGGTGACACTGGTGAGACTGGTGACTCTGGTAAACCTGGTAATACTGGTGGCACTGGTGACACTGGTGACACTGGTAACACTGGTGACACTGGTGACACTGGTGACACTGGTGTCACTGGAGACACTGGTGACACTGGTGACACTGGTGACTCTGGTAACCCTGGTAATACTTGTGGCACTGGTGGCACCAGTGTCACCAGTGACACCAGTATCACCAGTGACTTTAATTTTGCACAATAAAATTACTGATTTCTGTACATTTCTGTACATTTCTGTACATTTCTGTACATTTCTGTACATTTCTGTACATTTCTGTACATTTCTGTACATTTCTGTACATTTCTGTACATTTCTGTACATTTCCTTCATCCTGCGTAAAAACACAGGAAATTACTGTTAAGAATTTATCCCTAAGAGTAAACTAACCTGAGTTACCCTTATGTTGGCCTATTTCTTCCCTTCTAATCAAATTCTTATGGTCCTGAAGGAAGATATTTGGGGTGGACTTATGTGTTTCTTTTCCTGATTTGACTGAGCATAATGTTTCTTTAACAGTGTTTCTCCTGTTCTAGTTCGTTTTGTAAATACTTCTCTTGTTACCTACGAGATGATTTATTTTATGGTTTAATCTTTATAGTTTATTGCTGTTTGATGTAATTTCTTTATTTGGAAAATATGTAGCTCGGGCAGGTTATAAAAGTTTTGACAATATTATATGAGAGGTCGTCTGCGACGTCTTGGACTACATGTGGCATGCAAAGAGTACGTAACCTTTATTCGGCACATGTACACACCCTCATTAACAGGCTATCTCCCCCAACCAGCGAACCAGGTGACTGAGAGTTGACGATGGGACCCCGTCGTTCAACCAGTACTCAGGTTCCAGCCAATGAGAAGATGGTTTAGGCAATCGCAGATGTTATGTGGGTACCACTCTCCTGTCTGCCTTTGTCATTCCCATTCTAGAGCTGGTTGAAGCACGGTCTGCTCTCTAGTGGCTTCTGTTCTGCCTTGCTTACCGTGGAGTGCACTAATGCCTGTCACTGTACATAGTGTGTATAGTGTACATACTTCTGTTCTAAATTGGTGAAGGATAATATAAGTCAAAAGCTTTCTGCTGTGTTTATTTTGCTCCCTTTACACCCAGGATAACAGGCCATTTGGATTCCTGGGTTGTAATGCTACACGATAATCTCCGATCAGGTTATGCATGTCGATTGTAGCAAACAAGTCCCTTAGTCGTTTCAGGGATTATGTTGGTAGAATCAGGGACCTTGAATCAGGGACCTTGAATCAGAGACCTTGACTCAGGGACCTTGAATTAGGAACCTTGAATCGGGAACCTTGAATCAGGGATGTTGACTTGGTTCTATTTATCAAGGTATTGTTATTCTATTAAATACTGAAACTGAGTGATATGTGATTTCGTTTTGTAAGATTTACAACTATTAAAAAAGAACAAGGGGTTTTCTTGGAATTACCTGGATTATCTGTCAAATTATTGCAATCAATTTGGCTAATGCTAAAAATCTCTTAATAAACCACATTTTTATATCTAAATGTCTTATTAATTTCGTCCCACAGTTTTTTTCACGTCCGTCTAGAAACAGTTGTGGAGAAATTTTCTCTAACGAAGGGGGTATCGGCCCCGCTTCAGCTCTTCAGCCCTGAGGGGTCCAGCCCTCTCAGAAGGGGCAAGCATGTTGTTAATTTCCACATCAAGTAATTATAAGCAGATGTTTAACCAGCGTGTACTAGTCATAGGTCATGTAATTTCTTTGCAAGAGATTAGTGTTGCAACCAGTGTGAGTTAACGAGCGTAAATAATCTCTGTACCACAACAGGAATGGTACAGGGAAACTTTTGCCTCTCATGTGGGACATAATGAGCTTCAAGCATTTGTGTTGCAAATTGTTGCAGTGTTGCAACGAAGGCAAATCTGCTTGTATCAGCGAATCGTTTACACGAGGGCGGGCCAGGCCAGCGAGAGCCGCTGCGGGGTACATTCCTTTTAGACTTCGTCGAAGCAACTCGTGCGTCACACTGTAATAGCAAAGACTATAGTAATGGCGCGTTTTTCTGCATGAAAGAATATGAAAGAAGACAGCAGAACACTTACAGAGAAGTGATAACAGTTTCTTTAGTGATATGACTGTGAATAATTGACAATACTTTATGAACAGTGTGTAACAACCAGTGTTGCGAAATTCTCTTTCTTGTTAACTCTGTCTGTGTGGAATAATTTATACCCTTGAATGTGGCATTCAACAGGCATCTTCCTCTCTTTCAAACTGAATCCACCATGGTTATTGTTGCAGTTTGGCAACGAAGGCAAATCTGCTTGTATCAGCGAATCGTTTACACGAGGGCGGGCCAGGCCAGCGAGAGCCGCTGCGGGGTACATTCCTTTTAGACTTCTTCGAAGCAACTCGTGCGAAAGTAAGTAAGTAAGTAAATTTATTCAGGTATACACAATACAGTTACATAGAATTATCATACATAGCAGCATATGTGTAGAGAACCTAGGATAACCTGGGATAACCTGGGATAACCTAGGATAACCCAAAAAAGTCAGACAGAGTGACTTATTTCCATTGGGGTCCTTTTACCTTATTATTATAATATAAAGGTTATAATATTTTCTTATTATTCTATAATGAAGATAACATCTTATTATCATACTAAAAAGACTATCTGCTACCCGAGGGTCATTAAGACTATCTACAATACGAGGGTCATTAAGACTATCTACTACCCGAGGGTCATTAAGACTATCTACAATACGAGGGTCATTAAGACTATCTACTACCCGAGGGTCATTACGACTATCTACAATACGAGGGTCATTAAGACTATCTACTACCCGAGGGTCATTACGACTATCTACAATACGAGGGTCATTAAGACTATCTACTACCCGAGGGTCATTACGACTATCTACAATACGAGGGTCATTACTAGGGATAAGGTAAAATTTACACGTATTTTAGCTAAAAAATAGAAAATCATTCCCCTCCCTTTCTGTTGCTTCATTCATCAGACACTTTTTGGCACTCTTCTTGAACTGGTTCAAGCTATGACTGGCTTTGACATGTGCGGGTAGTCTGTTCCATTCCTTTATTGCTGTACAATAAAAGGTGTTTGAAGCCTGGCCACTGACTGTGGGTACTACAAAGTTGTGCTCTCTCCCCCTAGTACTATGATTGCTTTGGTTCCCAACCTTGACAAAATTGACAGCAAGATATTCTGGACACTGTTCGTGAGCAATTTTATAAACATGATTTAGCTTCAGTAGTTTTACTCTGTCTTCAACATTCAGCATATCCAACTGCTGTAATTCATCCTGGCCTACATGTTCTCTGGTCCCAGCCCCAGGATGAATCTTACGATTTTGTTCTGGGTGATTTGCAGTCTATCTTTCAGTTTTTTTGTCAAGGCAGAGTACCAAGAAGAGCAAGCGTAATCCATATGGCATTGTATAAGGGCTAGACATAGGGTCCTGCGAGCCTCAGTAGGTAGACACTGTGCTTGTCTATACAGGAATTTCAGCCTGGCATTCGCTTTCTTTACTACACTGTTCCCTATCAATTCTCCTGACATGCATGGGTCAAAGGGGATTCCCAGATATTTAACTGATGAAACCAAAGTGATGGACTCCCCATTACACTGAACATTAAAATTATTTACCCTTCTCAGTTTTATGTTTCGTTCCAAAGAGAATGGCTTCAGTTTTCCCTAGGTGTAATGATAGTTTGTTGTCTACTAACCATTTGCTGCAGGACTCCAGTTCCAGTGTTAAAACATTAGCAATATCTTGTGGGTCTTTACCTGTCACTAAACAGAGTACTGTCATCTGCATACAGTAGGAGTTTGCACTTGACACTGATAGGCATATCATTGACATAACATAAGAATAGTAAGGGACCCAGAATACTACCTTGGGGAACTCCACATGTTATCGGCAGGGGTTCTGATTCCGTTTTGTTGATTTTGACTATTTGTCTCCTGTTGCTAAGGTAGGACTTAAACCAGTCTACAGAACCTATACCGATAGCTTGGAGTTTATTACCTAATATTGTGGTTGACAGTATCGAAGGCCTTTTGCAGGTCTAAGGTTACCATACCTATGAGGTTCCCTTTTGACATTTCAGTTCTCAGGTAATCCATCAGATTAATAAGGGAGGTATCGGTTGAGTATGATCTTCTAAAGCCCGATTGATAGCTATGGAGAATGCTGTTGTCATTAAGGTACTTAACTACTTGAGAATACACCGCCCTCTCCAGAATTTTAGATATTATACTGAGTATACTAACAGGTCTATAGTTGCTTACATCAGACCTATTATTTTTCTTGAAGATAGGAGTAACTCTGGCCCCTTTGAACCCTCCGTACGGTATTAGTGGTGATTGATAATTTATTATGTGAGCAAGGGGGATTGACAGTTCAAAAGCCCCAACTTTTAAAACTTGAGGGGTTTTTTATCAGGGCCTGTGCTCTTATTGGGGTTTTAACCTGTTTAGTTTTTTGAATGAAGTCAGAGATACACTACTAGTTGACAACGTTTGGGGTTACCCTTTATTGGTTAAGTATGGTTTTGAAACTTATCAGAGTCTGTTTAAAGGGTATTTGATGCAGCTGGTAGTTTACTTACTAGTGTTGATGCAACAGTTTGGTAGTAGGAATTAAAGCATTTGCCACCTTAGATGTTTCGTGGCATACCCCATATCGATAGTGAGTACTATGTTAGACTATCTACTGGCTATGGCTATACCGCCAACTGTTTTAGGTTGTTGCCAGAGCTTTCTGGGGTTATGCTTATATTCTTCAATTTTTGAGCAATAGTGCTTTGCCTTTGCAGTAATACAAAGACATAGTAATGGCGCTTTTTCTGCAAGAAAGAATAAAAGAATAACAGCAGAACACTTACGAGAAGTGATAACAGTTTCTTTAGTGATAGGACTGTGAATAATTGATGAACAGTGTGTAACAACCAGTGTTGCGAAATTCTCTTTCTGTTACACGTCTGTGTAGGAATATTATAAAAACCCTTGAATGTGGCATTCAACAGGCATCTTCCTTCTAGTTCAAATTGATCCACCACGTTGTTATTGTCTATAATTCCTGTACATTCAATTAGTACTTAGCATCGTAATAATTATTTCCAGCGTCTCTACAGTAGTCCAGCGAGACTTCAAGGTATCACAAGCCTCCCTTTATCTTGTGTATTACCATCTATGCTTTATTTACAAACTATATGACGAATTATAATGTTTTTTTAACGTTTCCGTCAAACATCTCGGCAGCTTTTGTTTCATCCGTCCCCACATATACCAAGGTCTCTATTTTCCGAAACAGTTCAGCAACTGCCCCTTCGAGTCAGCAAATACAATCACCTTTGCCCTAAAAAAAGCATCATCATTCCTTGCATACAACATCACTTGGTGGAGAAACTAAAGTTCTTTGCAGTATTCGTCGTAACCATCCATTTTTCCAGTTGATTACACATCTTCTCTCCTAGGCAAAATATTTCATGTATTCAGAATCCCAATGGACTTTCTTATATCTAAAGCTGTCAGTTCCTTTACTAACACTTCTATCTTCTTGCCATTGCTAAATCCTTTTCTCCAAACTAAGTATTAATATCCTGCTCCTATCACATGATATTACTAGTACCCATCATACTTCACATGATATTACCAGTACCCATCATTACTTTCACATGATATTACCAGTACCCATCATTACTATCACATGATATTACCAGTACCCATCATTACTTCACATGATATTACCAGTACCCATCATTACTTCACGTGATATTACCAGTACCCATCATCACTTCACATGATATTACCAGTACCTATCATCACTTCACATGATATTACCAGTACCCATCATCACTTCACATGATATTACCAGTACCCATCATCACTTCACATGATATTACCAGTACCCACCATCACTTCACATGATATTACCAGTACCCATCATCACTTCACATGATATTACCAGTACCCACCATCACTTCACATGATATTACCAGTACCCACCATCACTTCACATGATATTACCAGTACCCACCATCACTTCACAGATATTACCAGTACCCACCACACCTTCACATATTTTACCAGTACCCACCATCACTTCACATGATATTACCAGTACCTTCACATCACTTCACATGATATTACCAGTACCATCATCACTTCACATGATATTACCAGTACCTATCATCACTTCACATAATATTACCAGTACCCATCATCACTTCACATAATATTACCAGTACCCATCATCACTTCACATAATATTACCAGTACCCATCATCACTTCACATAATATTACCTAGTACCCATCATCACTTCACATAATATTACCAGTACCCATCATCACTTCACATAATTTACCAGTACCCTCATCACTTCACATAATATTACCAGTACCCATCATCACTTCACATAATATTACCAGTACCCATCATCACTTCACATAATATTACCTGACCTGTGGACAATATTACCATCGTCACCTCCAGGGCAGCACCTCCTGTCTCGTCTTCCTATCCCTGTTACAAAATAAATGATCCCTTCATCTAATTTGTGAGTCGTAGATAAAAGCATATTCTTACCTCAATTAGTAGATGGATTAATATTACCTCTATCATCGTCGACTACAGCACACAACTTCCGGAGTACGGAAGACTAATTTCCTTCCTTAAAAAACAACTTTCTTTATCATTATTATTCACTGCAAACAACGTCCCATTTAATACTAGTGACAACCTCCTATTTATTTCTACTAGCGTGTTGGCTTTACAATCCCTAACATCTTCACTTTCGTTGCTATGGAGAGGTAAAACGCTTCACTGAAGCTTACACAGCTGGCCAAGTTTCTTTGTAATTTGACCCGTATTCCAAAATTTCCCGGGAAACTCGAAGCTCAGAACAGCTATAAATGTCCTTGACCACAATATGATATTGCTCAATATTAGCTAATGTTCATGAGCGTTGCAAGATGTTGCAAAGCTCCTTGTTTACATATGCTATTATCTTGCAAGTGGCTATAAACAAAAGTAGGCAAAATGTCTTCCTACATTCACCCCTGTAGCAGATTAGCCACTGTAGTTATTACTTGCCTTTATGTAGCCAGCTGCTACATGACCTCTACTTCCTTGCTACATGACTTAACTAACCGAGAATCCTTTGCAACGATTTGCAACTCTCGTAAGCATCTGATCATCTCTCATATTGAAGAAGAATACCCTTATTATGTGACAGATTTGTTCTTAACTAACTTAGGCAATTATCTACTGGAAAATTGCGTAAATTATTAACTATTTATTAAAAAATTTGCTTCGCTGATTAAAAAAAAAGTTGCTTGTCCAGCTGTAATGGTTAATTGCACAATAATTTTTCAACATTTATAATTTAACCCTTGCCAGAAATGTTACATTTAAATAGATTTTATTTAATCTCTCACGAGTCGTGTCCTGTTGCCATGTTAACTTATAATTATCATATAAGTAATTATTTTTACTCTGAGAAAATAATTTATGCAGAAAATTTAATAAATTATTATTATTATTATATTATTATTATTATTATTATTATTATTATTATTCATTATTAATTATTATTATTATTATTTATTATTATTAATTATTATTTATTATTATTATTATTATAATTATTATTATTATTATTATATTATTATTATTATTATTATTATTATTATTATTATTATTATTCATTATATATTATTATTATTATTATTATTATTATTTATTATTATTATTATTATTATTATTATTAATATTATTATTATCATTATTATTATTATTATTATTATTATTATTATTATTATTATTATTATTATTATATATTATTATTATTATGTGGTGGCCGCCACATAGCCTGGTGACCTTATTGGTGACCAGATGCCATCTCTGGAAACCTCCCGACTTTCCAGGGGTTGCTGACTGCCTCTCTCACCTCTCCATTATGTCTGTTTATGCTCCAGTTCTAAATCCTGGAATGTGGAAAGGCATCAGGATACCGGAAGCGCAAGGTGTTCTAGTTAGTTTGTTCCAGTGTTTGCTCGGGTGTCTGTGTTTGTTCCAGTGTTTGCTCGGTGTCTGGTTTGTCCCAGTGTTTGCTCGGGTGTCTGTGTTTGTCCCAGTGTTGCTGGTGTCTAGTTTGTCCCAGTGTTTTGCTCGGGTGTCTGAGTTTGTTCCAGTGTTTGCTCGGGTGTCTGAGTTTGTTCCAGTGTTTGCTCGGGTGTCTGAGTTTGTTCCAGTGTTTGCTCGGGTGTCTGAGTTTGTCCCAGTTGTTGTTGTGTTCGGGGTGGGTGTCTGTGTTTGTCCCAGTGCTTGCTTGGGTGTCTAGTTTGTCCCAGTGTTTGATCGGGTGTCTTAGTTTGTTCCAGTGTTTGCTCGGGTGTCTAAGTTTGTCCCAGTGTTTGCTCGGGTGTCTGAGTTTGTCCCAGTGTTTGCTCGGGTGTCTGTGTTTGTCCCAGTGTTTGCTCGGGTGTCTAAGTTTGTTCCAGTGTTTGCTCGGGTTTCTGTGTTTGTTCCAGTGTTTGCTAGGGTGTTTGAGTTTGTCCCAGTGTTTGCTCGGGTGTCTGTGTTTGTTCCAGTGTTTGCTCGGGTGTCTGTGTTTGTTCCAGTGTTTGCTCGAGTGTCTGAGTTTGTTCCAGTGTTTGCTCGGTGTCTGAGTTTGTCCCAGTGTTTGCTCGAGTGTCTGAGTTTGTCCCAGTGTTTGCTCGGGCGTCTGTGTTTGTCCCAGTGTTTGCTCGGGTGTCTAAGTTTGTCCCGTTTTGCTTCGGTGTTCTAAGTTTGTCCCAGTGTTTGCTCGAGTGTGTCTAAGTTTGTCCCATGTTTGCTCGAGTGTCTGAGTTTTGTCCGTGTTTGCCTTCGGGTGTCTAAGTTGTCCCACTGTGTTGCTCGAGTGTCTGAGTTTGTCTGTTTGCTCGAGTGTCTGGTTTGTCCAGTTTTTGCTGGGTGTCCTAAGTTTGTCCCAGTGTTTGCTTCCAGATGTTCTGAGTTTGTCCAGTGTTTGGGAGTAGGTCTGTGTTGTCCCAGTGTTTGCTCGGGTTGTCTGAATGGTTTGTCCCAGTGTTTGCTCGGTCGTCTAAGTTTTGTTCCAGTGGTTGCTCGGGTGTCTGTGTTTTTCCAGTGTTTGCTCGGGTGTCCTGTGTTTGTTCCAGTGTTTGCTCGATGTCTGAGTTTGTTCCAGTGTTTGCTCGAGTGTTTGAGTTTGTCCAGTGTTTGCTAGGGTGTTGAGTTTGTCCCAGTGTTTGCTCGAGTGTCTGAGTTTTCCCAGTGTTTGCTCGGGTGTTTGAGTTTGTCCCAGTGTTTGCTCGAGTGTCTGAGTTTGTCCCAGTGTTTGCTAGGGTGTTTGAGTTTGTCCCAGTGTTTGCTAGGGTGTCTGAGTTTGTCCCTGTTTTGCTCGGTGTTTGAGTTTGTCCCAGTGTTTTGGCTCGGGTGTTGAGTTTGTCCAGTGTTTTCTCGGAGTGTCTGAGTTTGTCCCAGTGTTTGCTAGGGTGTTTGTGTTTGTCCCAGTGTTTGCTCGGGTGTCTGTGTTTGTTCCAGTGTTTACTCGGGTGTCTGTGTTTGTCCCAGTGTTTGCTTGGGTGTCTGTGTTTGTACTAGTGCTTACTCTGGTGTCTGAGTTGTCTACACATTTTCTAGCCGTCACAGATGCAATCTTCTTACAGCATCCCCTTATGCACACCTTTACTAATGTAAATCTTAGTCCTGACATTGTCTCTGTTGATGCTTCCTGTCTCAGTATATTGCCAATAATCAACACGTCAGAACACTCATGACTTGACCTAATTTTTATCTCCTCTTCACCTTACTTCTTCTCCTTTCCTATTCTTTCTTTGTCACAATAACACAGTTTTGGTTTTCAGTCTTTACAGCCAAAACTTCAACTACATCATTTGAGGTGTTTAGTAGTTGTGAGGAGATAAGAGACTCTGTGACGTACAGGTCAACATCCCGTTATTACATGTTTAGTCTGAGTTGCATCTGAAGAGGGTAAATTAGGTCAGTATTGTCTCAGGATGCGACCCACACCAGTCGACTAATACCCAGATACCCATTTTGTACTGATGGGTAACATAGACAACCGGTGTAAGGAAACATACCCAATGTTTCAACCCTCGCTAGGAACCGAACTCGGTTCCTCACCGTGTGAACCGAGAGCTTTTGCCACAAGACCACGAGCCAGAAGAAACCATTTAGTCTGTAGGATTCATATAGAGGCTCTGAAATAGAAGCACTTAGTTAAGTGTCTCTCACCAGTAAGAACGCAAAATACTGCTGTGCGGTAAAATAATGCTATACCACATCGAAATTAAAAGGTAATATGACATATATACGCTCAATTAAATATACCAACGTAGTAGTGAGTAGAAGACAAGAGTATTGGAACCTTGAGGGTGATCAGAGGAGCCTGTAACTATCTGCAGCCTGGTGGCTGCAGCTCTCGCTTCAGACGGCGCGAGAGTCTGGGTTCGACTCCCAGTCAGGGTAGAAACATTGGGGGTGTTTCTTTCCACCTGTTGTCTATGTTCACCCATCAGTAAATGGGTACCTGGGTGATAGTCGACTGGTGTGGGTCGCATCCTGGGACAAAATTTACCTAACTTGCCCAAAATGGTGCCCATAACAAGCGGCTTTCTATATAGTAGTATGTCACTGATGTCAGCTATGTCTGTATACCTTGTACATGTACTGGTAGTAAATAAAGTTATTTTTATTATTTATTATTATTATTATAAATAATTATTTTATTATTATTATTATTATTATTATTATTATTATTTTATTATTATATATTATTATTATATTATTATTATTATTATTTTTATTATTATAATTTTTATGATGTTATTATTATTATTATTATTATTATTATTATTATTATTATTATTATTATTTTATTATTATAATTTTTATTATGATTATTATTATTATTATTATTATTATTATTATTATTATTATTATTATTATTATATTATTATTATTATTATTATTATAATTTTTATTATTATTATTATTATTATAATATTATTGTTGTTATTATTATTACTTAATAATATAAAATAAATTATTTTGGTACATGTTAGCGCCAAGAATGTTGTCCAAGACGCATTACACGAGAGTCAAGCATCTGAAGACGATCAAAAATGCGTTCTTGAGAAACAAGCGTAAATTTACTAATTTACGCTTGTTCCTCAACAACAAGCGTAAATTTACTAATTTAACGCTTGTTCCTCAACAACAAGCGTAAATTTACTAACTAACGCTTGTACCTCAACAACAAGCGTAAATTTACTAATTTACGCTTGTTCCTCAACAACAAGCGTAAATTTACTAATTAACGCTTGTTCCTCAACAACAAGCGTAAATTTACTAATTAACGCTTGTTCCTCAACAACAAGCGTAAATTTACTAATTAACGCTTGTTCCTCAACAACAAGCGTAAATTTACTAATTAACGCTTGTACCTCAACAACAAGCGTAAATTTACTAATTTACGCTTGTTCCTCAACAACAAGCGTAAATTTACTAATTTACGCTTGTACCTCAACAACAAGCGTAAATTAACTAATTTACGCTTGTACCTCAACAACAAGCGTAAATTAACTAATTTACGCTTGTACCTCAACAACAAGCGTAAATTGGTGCGGAAGTAAAAAAAAATATTGGTGAAAATCCTGCGAGAAACAAGTAAGTGTGCCATTGTTAAACTTATAAATACCCTTAAGGTGCCGTTTCCCACTGCATCACTGTCTTCACGAGGTGTGCCCATACTACAGTCCAGAAACAGCACCATACAGTGCTCGTCACGGCATTATGCCGGGGCGCTTACCCCGGCATAATGCCGTGACGAGCACTGTATCTCCACTCCTAAATACCTTCATTAAAAATGAGAAAGTGACACACGCAAAGGACATAAATTAACGAGATAATCACAAGATAATCACAAGATAATCACAAGATAATCACAAGATAATCACAAGATAATCACAAGATAATCACAAGATAATCACAAGATAATCACAAGATAATCACAAGATAATCACAAGATGATCACAAGATAATCACAAGATAATCACAAGATAATCACAAGATAATCACAAGATAATCACAAGATAATCACAAGATAATCACAAGATAATCACAAGATAATCACAAGATAACCACAAGATGATCACAAGATAATCACAAGATAATCCAAGATAATCACAAGATAATCCCCAAGAAAATCACAAATAATAAAAAGATAATCAAAAGGGGATAACCTTTTAAAGACCACAAGATAATCACAAGATAACCAAGATTCACAAGATAATCCAAGAAAATCCCAAGATGATCACAAGTGATCACAAGATAATCCAAGTGATACAAGATAATCACAGATAATCAAAAGATAATACAAGATGATCACAAAGATAATCACAAGATGATCAAAGAAAATCAAAAAGAATACAAGATAACAAAAGAAACACAAAATCACAAGTAATCAAAAGTTTAATCACAAGTAACAAAGATGTCAAAGAAAATCAAAGAAAATCACAAGATGTGGCATGCAAAGATAAGAACCTTTATTCAGGCACGAACACCCTCTTTACAGGCTATCTCCCCAACCAGGAACCAGGTTGAAGAGTTGATGTGGGGCCCCGTCGTTCAACTAGTGACCGGGTTTTCTTAGCCAAAAAAAAGAGGGTTTTTTGGAAATCGCAGGGTTATGTGGGTACCGCTCCCTGTCTCCCCTTGTCTTTCCCATTCTAGCTTTTTTGAAGCACGGTCTGCTATTTGGGGTTTCTTTTTCTCCCTGCTTCCCTTTTAAGTGCACTTATTTTCATGTACATAGTATACATACTGGTTCAAAAATTGGGAAAAAAAAATTTATAAGTCAAAATTTTTTTCTGCTGTGTTTATTTTGCCCCATTACACCCGGGATAACAGGCCTTTGGGAATCCTGGGTTGTAAAATGGGGGCCTTCCGGGATCTGGGCGGACTTAAAAAGAAAAGTTAAAGCTTAGGGTGAAGCTCGTGCAGGAACGGCACTTGCTGTCTGGCATTGCTTTCAAATTTTTGCGTGCATTTGTTTTAAAGGTCGCCGGCTTTGTGGTGTTCGCGCCGCACTGCTTGTTCGGTGTGCCCTTCACTACGGTCAAATTTCAGAAACGTGTAGTGTCGGGCATTGCTTTAAAATTTGCGTGTCGTTTTTTACACCCTGTTCGGTGGGGGAAAAAATTTTAGCGGTTTTGCTGTATGCGTATTCTGCAATGTACTGTCATAGCTAAGCGTGTTTGAAAAATTAAACGGTTTTTATGTTGGGGGTACTGTAATCGTATTGTGCATAGCGAAAACTTATGCCCCTGGGACGAGCAGAGTCTGGTGGTGGGCATAACTTTGCAAAACCTACCTAAATTGTCCCTACGCGTTGTTGGAAAATTGTCGTTCCAGGCTTAAATCAAACCACTCTCACGTGGCAAACACGTTCACTGTTTGCTGAAAACTTATAGAAGAAGAGATCGCACATCAACTCCTCCCTTTTTGGGAGCTGGGGCAAAAAACTCCTAGTTCTCGCGGGAGGAAGATGTACACCTACAACAAAAGGGTCAGTATAGTGCAGCTGGGTGTCTCAAGGTGATCAGCGTCGTTGGCACTTGAGCTGGCAAAAATCAATCTTGAGCAAAAGGGAACAGAGAGCATTCGCAAGGAAGAATTTGATAGGGAAAGAGAAAGGGGGCAGTTTTCGCATTCTGTAAATGATTTTAGTTTACACATAGCAGTACAGCTTTTTCCCTCGTCAATGAGGCCGAACCAGAAAAAATTTTTCAAAATTTTCGAAAATCGGGCCCGGGCCCTTTTAGGTGGCCGGAAACGCTTTTGGGCACGTTGGTTTTATACGTTATTGGGGTAAGGCACAGGAATTTACTCAGCATTAAATGACGGAAATTTTCTGTTTTAATAGTGAAACCCAAAATTTTGGGAGATATACATGTATCCCACCAAATACAAAAAAACTTTTTAAACTAAGCAGGCGGCAGCTTGGGTCAATCCCTCGTGGATTTTTTTTAAGACAAAAACCCAAAAGCTTTTACCAGCGGTATAAAAAGGTGTCTCTACCTTTGAGGAGCTGGTGCAGCTTGTTTGTTTGATAACCTGCGGGAGTCTGGGGGCCAGAGGTTCGGTTTTCGCGGATCTTGATTTAACCCACTGCATTGGGGGCAGCCAGGTTGGCTGATACCTTCGAAACAAACCCCTTGTCCGAGCGGCCCCTTTTCCCTTTTCAACAGCCTGGATGGCAGGATCGTCAACCCTTGGGGAAGGAAGTGCCACCGGAGGGGGGAACGTCTGGTCAGCCAACTAAGCACCTGGTGACCCACGTTTCAACATAGGCCACCTGGGGAGGCAAATACTCAGGTGCATCTGAAAACAGTATCCAGAAGCACCACAAAAACGACCCATTTCAAGTCTCAGGGATAAAGGGAAGCCTGTGTCTGCTTCTTGTGAAAATTAAAAGTAGGTCACTCAGTCCCAACTCCCCCCAAAAAACCCCAAAACCCATTGGGGGAAAATCTCAATATCCCTAGTAACATGTCCCCTAGAGAAGTAGAAAAAGGGTAGGGGCCCTTATTATTGCAAGAGTCTTATTTCCCTTGGGGGAAAACTCAGAAAAAATTAAGTAAAGACCTTTAGGATTGGAGAAATTTGTCATTTGTGAGAAGGGAAATATTACCCCTTTCAGAAAAACACTTCCTTAATTCCTTGTTTTATTGGAAGATTTGGAGGAGTTTTAAATATTCTGTTCCTTTGCATAAAATTTATGTACGTGCAAATATTACACTGGGTACTTGACTGTAGGGTCTCAAAAGGATTTCCCATGAAAGATGCCATGTTATTACTGGGTAAAAAACTTTTACAAAATTTTAGTTCGTGTCCAACCTATAATGATAATTCTTTCCGGTTTTGGGCCATAATCGGGCAACATCCCAAGGGTTGTCTGGAAGAATGTTGACCTATCTTAAAACCTCCGATTGGATAGCACGTTGTTTAATAGGCACACCGGCCGGACCTCGTAAATCAAGTGAACAGACCCCGTCAAGCCTTTCCCATTCCCGGTTGCAGGATTGCCAATGTCTCGTTTCCTGCCCGAGGGACTGTCCTTCCCGGGGGAACAACGAAGGCCCTTTTTTAAAATTCGCTTTTTTAGGCAGCCATGGGTAAACTTCTTTGGGTCATCCGGTCAATAGAAAGTTAAAAACAATTTTTTTGTTCGCACTGAGATGATAAAAAAGATAAGGGGCCCGGCAATTTTTTTAACGGTTAGTGTTCCAACAAAGTATAGACCTCAAATATTAAATATAGTCATAATACGTCATTAGGAGGTCACTTAGAATTACAAAAAAATGTAAGAATCACAAAAAAATTTTATTGGCCAAAATTAAAAAAAATGTGAAAATATATTTGGTGTTTCCGGAATGTCGAAGTAGGGAAACCGGAAAATTCCATTAAACCTGCACCCTCCAACCTTACCGTGATGGAAACCTTTTGCAGATTTAAATTTTAGATTTTGTGGGCCACTACCCAGGGCAAAGTCTGGAAATCAATATTTATTTTTGATTATGGATAAAGTAACCAGATAATTTAAGAATTCTCTGCTTGTATTAATACTAAAGCTTTTCAAAGTTTAACCAAATTCATTTTTTTTGTTTTGGGGATTCCTAAAACTTTCAAGTGATCAAGGTATAACTTTACTGCCCCAAAACATTTAGGGAAGTATTAACTAGGTTGGGATAATCCCCAACTTATCCATGCCCACATCCTCAGTCCCAAAGGCGCCTTGGGGAAAATTCCATCGACATTTAAAAAAACTTTATGAGAACTTTTTGCATGCACTTTCCTAGAGACTGGATGAAACATACCTTTTTGCTGTTCTCAGTACGGGGGGACGGTGCAAGAGTCACAGGGTATAGTCCGTTTGAGCTGACTTTGGGCACAATGTACGAGGTCCTCTTTGGGGGGCTCAAAAAAGGAGGGTGGGAGAAACGTTAGCTCAACACTAAACCCCTCTCAAAGGTTGCAGGTGGGACGTCAGTTAGCCCAAGGGGTAACTAAAGACAGCTCAAAATAAGTGAAACAGAGGTATGAAAGAAGTACAAAATTCCGCTCCTTCCATCCAGGGAAAAATGTGGGCAGGAACCTTTCCCGGCCACACCTTGAAAAGCTAGATTTTACGGGACCCGCAGTTTTTAAGAATTATCGATGTAAATTTTGTGGGACCCCATTTATAAGACCTCAAAAAAAATAAAAATTTTCCCCATTAATCAATTTAAAATTTTTCCTACCCAGTAAAGTCCCAGTAATGACTGTCCCCTACCCCCCTTGGGACATCTGACTCTTTTCACTCTATTCTAAATTAATATTTAAAATTTCACATTCTGTCCCCCCAAGGATCCTGCCCTTTTTAAAGGGAAAAATTTTCGAAACGCAAGCAACAAAATTAACTGGCTTTTCGTCATATCCAATATTTTTTTGTATGGCCGAAAAAAAAGTACGTTAGGTTACCATGATGAGATGTGGAAACTCTAAACCAATTAAATTCTCCCCACAGAGCTAATCCGAAAAGCAAAGGCTAAATTAGCAGGGGAAATAAATTTCTGTTTAAAGCATGGTTTAGTGGGGGAGTAACAGTCCCCCGGGTTTACCCTCATCCCCTTTTGAAAAAGGGGGATGGAGGGTTTCGTATTTTTTACCGACCCGTAAGGGAACGAGGTACAAATTTCAGATCTTACCCTTTCCTTCCCGGAGACGTAATTGACTTTTGGGGTAAGGTACTTTTTTGTCCAATACTTTACGGATAAAGGGGGGAAATCCTGCCTTTGAAAATTTCCAGAGGTCTTACAATACAAGTTTCCCCTTTCGGAAAGAAAAAATTTTTCCCTTTCCCCCCGAAACTTACCACGGCATTTAAAGGGGCTTTAAGGCCGGGGGGGAGCGTACCAGATGATATTTTTGTGGTTTGATATTGGGATCAACACCCACTTAGACTTAGGGTTTTTTGAGACCTTTTTAAAAGGGTTCCCCTTTAACAGTTAATTTATTAAATCTTCCTTTTGGCCCGGGCCCCTGTCACTTTTCTAGGCCATGAAGTAGGTAGTGGTAAAGTTGCACCAAACTTGCTAAAGTTTTTGCTATTAAAGATTACAGTTTCCCCATGATAGGAAAACCTTCAAGTTTCCTAGGCTTTTAGGATTTTAAGAAGATTCTGTAAGAATTTCTCAGATATTGTAGCCCCTCTTCCTCTTTACCAGCACAAAGTTCCCTTTTAAATTTGGGCCTCAGACTGTAACATTGCTTTTTAATAAAAGCAAAAAGATTATTGTGTACTGCACCCTTTTTCTTGTCTCCAGATTCTCCCAAACCTTTTTCATTACAGGTTGAGCTTGTGAGTCTGGGGGTTTGGGGCAGTATATTAAAATCGGGAAAAGGAGTTGCAGCCTGTAGCATACTTTTCGCCCGTTCCACCAATCAGGGGGCCTCTACCATTGAAAAAGAAGCCCCGGCTGGACTGGGTTTGGAATTTCGATGTTTTTTGGGGCCAGACATCGCAGGTGGTCACTTTTACGTGATCGCAATCCCTTTTTAACTCCAAGCCCTGAAGAACCCCAAAAAAACTATGCGCGGACGAAAAGGGGCAGCCCTATAATATTTCCATTTAAATTATGCCGGCAAAGTAATATGTTGGCAGACTTTTATCTGAGTCTTTAAAAATTTTTTTTTTTATTTAGGTTAGGAGTTATTTGTGGTAACCCCTTTTCACGCTCTTTTTTTTTTTTTTTCCCCTGGTGTGGGTTTTTTTTTTTTTGTGAGGGGAGCGGGCTACCGTTTTCCTTTATTTTGGGGGACCTATGCTACCTGTCTACTGCTGTCTCACTTAAGTTTTAGGGGTTTGGCTTTCGGTCAGGGAAAAAGCGTGCTCTTTTTAAGAGTTGGATGGTGAGGGGGAAAAGGGGGGGCCCCCCATTTTTTTTGTTCCCTTTGCGGCCGGTTACCACTGGGGGTGGCACCCAATCCGACCCTTCTCGGGGGGGGGGTTTTGGAAATGCAAGAGTACGAAACCCTTTATTCGGCGCATGGGGAGAAATTTTCTCTAACGGGGGGGGGGATCGGCCCCTCTTCAGCTCTTCACCCCCTGGGGGCCAGCCCTCTCGAAGGGGAAAGCTGTTGTTTACTTCCACATAAAAGTAATACCGCAGAGTTTAACCAGCGTGTACTAGTATAGGTCAGAAATTTTCTTTGCAAGAATTAGTGTTGAAACCCCGTGTGAGTTAACGAACGTAAATAATCTCTGTACCACAACGGGAATGGTAAAAAGGGGAAACTTTGCCTCGCTGTGGGACATAATGAGCTTCAAGAAAACAAGCATTTGTGTTGCAAAATTTTTGCAGTTTGGCAACGAAGGCAAATCTGTTGTTCAGCGAATCGTTTACATGAGGGCGGGGCCCCCCAGCGAGAGGCGTGCGGGGTAATTCCTTTGACTTGTCGAAGCAAATGTGCGTCACACTGTAATAACAAAGACTATAGTAATGGCGCGTTTTTTTGCATGAAAGAATCAGAAAGAAGACAGCAGAACACTTACAGAGAAGTGATAACAGTTTCTTTAGTGATATGACTGTGAATAATTGACAATACTTGATGAACAGTGTGTAACAACCAGTGTTGCGAAATTCTCTTTCTTGTTAACTCTGTCTGTGTGGAATAATTTATACCCTTGAATGTGGCATTCAACAGGCATCTTCCTCTCTTTCAAATTGAATCCACCATGGTTATTGTCTATAATTCCTGTACATGCAATTAGTCTTAGATCGTATAATTATTTCCAGCGCTTCTACAGTAGTCCAGCAAGACTCAAGGTAGTCACAAGCCTCCCTTTACTCTTGTGTTTACCATCTATGCTTTTATTACAAACTATATGACGAATTATAATGTTTTTTTAACGTTTCCGTCAAACATCTCGGCAGCTTTTGCTTCATCCGTCCCTGGTGCTGCAATCGTCTTGTTTCCCCACATATACCAAGGTCTCTATTTTCTGTCCGTTAAAAGTCCGAAACAGTTCAGCAACTGCCCCTTCGAGTCAGCAAATACAATCACCTTTGCCCTAAAAAAAAAAGCATCTCATTCCTTGCATACACATCACGTTGGTGGCGGAAACTAAAGTTCTTTGCAGTATTCGTCTAACCAATCATTTATTCCAGTTGATTTACACATCTTCTCTCCTAGGCAAAATATTTCATGTAATCAGAATTCCTCAATGGACTTTCTTATATCTAAAGCTGTCCAGTCCTTTACTAACAGCTTCTATCTTCTGCCCATTGCTAAATCCTTTTCTCCAGAACTAAGGTAGTTAATATCCTGCTCCTATCACATGATATTACTAGTACCCATCATTACTTCACATGATATTACCAGTACCCATCATTACTTCACATGATATTACCAGTACCCATCATTACTTCACATGATATTACAGTACCCATCATTACTTCACATGATATTACCAGTACCCATCATTACTTCACATGATATTACCAGTACCCATCATTACTTCACATGATATTACCAGTACCCATCATTACTTCACATGATATTACCAGTACCCATCATTACTTCACGTGATATTACCAGTACCCATCATTACTTCACGTGATATTACCAGTACCCATCATTACTTCACGTGATATTACCAGTACCCATCATTACTTCACGTGATATTACCAGTACCCATCATTACTTCACGTGATATTACCAGTACCCATCATCACTTCACGTGATATTACCAGTACCCATCATCACTTCACATGATATTACCAGTACCCATCATTACTTCACGTGATATTACCAGTACCCATCATTACTTCACGTGATATTACCAGTACCCATCATCACTTCACATGATATTACCAGTACCCATTATTACTTCACGTGATATTACCAGTACCCATCATCACTTCACATGATATTACCAGTACCCATCATTACTTCACGTGATATTACCAGTACCCATCATTACTTCACATGATATTACCAGTACCCATCATTACTTCACGTGATATTACCAGTACCCATCATCACTTCACATATTACCAGTACCCATCATCACTTCACATATTACCAGTACCCATCATCACTTCACGTGATATTACCTGACCTGTGGACAATATTACCATCGTCACCTCCAGGGCAGCACCTCCTGTCTCGTCTTCCTATCCCTGTTACAAAATAAATGATCCCTTCATCTAATTTGTGAGTCGTAGATAAAAGCATATTCTTACCTCAATTAGTAGATGAATTAATATTACCTCTATCATCGTCTACTACAGCACACAACTTCCGGAGTACGGAAGACTAATTTCCTTCCTTAAAAAACAACTTTCTTTATCATTCTTATTCACTGCAAACAACGTCCCATTTAATACTAGTGACAACCTCCTATTTATTTCTACTAGCGTGTTTGGCTTTACAATCCCTAAAATCTTCACTTTCGTTGCTATGGAGAGGTAAAACGCTTCTTTGAAGCTTACACAGCTGGCCAAGTTTCTTTGTAATTTGACCCGTATTCCAAAATTTCCGGGGAAACTCGAAGCTCAGAACAGCTATAAATGTCCTTGACCACAATATGATATTGCTCAATATTAGCTAATGTTCATGAGCGTTGCAAGATGTTGCAAAGCTCCTTGTTTACATATGCTATTATCTTGCAAGTGGCTATAAACAAAAGTAGGCAAAATGTCTTCCTACATTCACCCCTGTAGCAGATTAGCCACTGTAGTTATTACTTGCCTTTATGTAGCCAGCTGCTACATGACCTCTACTTCCTTGCTACATGACTTAACTAACCGAGAATCCTTTGCAACGATTTGCAACTCTCGTAAGCATCAGATCATCTCTCATATTGAAGAAGAATACCCTTATTATGTGACAGATTTGTTCTTAACCAACTTAGGCAATTATCTACTGGAAATTGCGTAAATTATTAACTATTTATTAAAAAATTGGCTTCGCTGATTTAAAAAAAAAGTTGCTTGTCCAGCTGTAATGGTTAATTGCACAATAATTTTTCAACATTTATAATTTAACCCTTGCCAGAAATGTTACATTTAAATAGATTTTATTTAATCTCACGAGTCGTGTCCTGTTGCCATTATAACTTATAATTATCATATAAGTAATTATTTTTACTCTGAAAAAATAATTTATGCAGAAAATTTAATAAATTAAATTATTATTATTATTATTATTATTTATTATTATTATTATTTATTATTATATATTATTATTATTATATAGTATTATTATTATTATTAATTATTATTATTATTATTATTATTATTAATTATTATTATTATTTATTATTATTATTATGTGGTTGGCGCCACATAGCCTGGTGACCTTATTGGTGACCAGATGCCATCTCTGGAAACCTCCCGACTTTCCAGGGGTTGCTGACTGCCTCTCTCACCTCTCCATTATGTCTGTTTATGCTCCAGTTCTAAATCCTGGAATGTGGAAAGGCATCAGGATACCCAGTGTTTGCTCGGGTGTCTGAGTTTGTCCCAGTGTTTGCTCGGGTGTCTGAGTTTGTCCCAGTGTTTGCTCGGGTGTCTGAGTTTGTCCCAGTGTTTTGCTCGGGTGTCCTGAGTTTGTCCCAGTGTTTGCTCGGGTGTCTGAGTTTGTCCCAGTGTTTGCTCGGGTGTCTGTGTTTGTCCCAGTGTTTGCTCGGGTGTCTGTGTTTGTCCCAGTGTTTGCTCGGGTGTCTGAGTTTGTTCCAGTGTTTGCTCGGGTGTCTGTGTTTGTCCCAGTGTTTGCTCGGGTGTCTGTGTTTGTCCCAGTGTTTGCTCGGGTGTCTGAGTTTGTTCCAGTGTTTGCTCGGGTGTCTGTGTTTGTCCCAGTGTTTTTCTCGGGTGTCTGAGTTTGTTCCAGTGTTTGCTCGGGTGTCTGAGTTTGTTCCCGTGTTTTTCTAGGGTGTTTGAGTTTGTCCCCAGTGTTTGCTAGGGTGTTTGAGTTTGTCCCAGTGTTTGCTAGGGTGTCTAAGTTTGTCCCAGTGTTTGCTAGGGTGTTTGAGTTTGTCTCAGTGTTTGCTAGGGTGTTTGAGTTTGTCCCAGTGTTTGCTAGGGTGTTTGAGTTTGTCCCAGTGTTTGTAGGGTGTTTGAGTTTGTCCCAAATGTTTGCTAGGGTGTTTGAGTTTTGTCCCAGTGTTTGCTCGGGTGTTTGAGTTTGTCCCAGTGTTTGCTAGGGTGTTTGAGTTTGTCCCAGTGTTTGCTCGGGTGTTTGAGTTTGTCCCAGTGTTTGCTAGGGTGTTTGAGTTTGTCCCAGTGTTTGCTAGGGTGTTTGAGTTTGTCCCAGTGTTTGCTCGGGTGTTTGAGTATGTCCCAGTGTTGCTAGGGTGTTTTGAGTTTGTCCCAGTGTTTGCTAGGGTGTTTGAGTTTGTCCCAGTGTTTGCTAGGTGTTTGAGTTTGTCCCAGTGTTTTACTCGGGTGTCTGAGTTTGTCCCAGTGTTTGCTAGGGTGTTTGAGTTTGTCCCAGTGTTTGCTAGGGTGTTTGAGTTTGTCCCAGTGTTTACTCGGGTGTCTGAGTTTGTCCCAGTGTTTGCTAGGTGTTTGAGTTTGTCCCAGTGTTTGCTAGGGTGTTTGAGTTTGTCCAGTGTTTGCTAGGGTGTTTGAGTTTGTCCCAGTGTTTACTCGGGTGTCTGTGTTTGTCCCAGTGTTTACTCGGGTGTCTGAGTTTGTCCTAGTGTTTACTCGGTTGTCTGTGTTTGTCCTAGTGTTTACTCGGGTGTCTGTGTTTGTCCCAGTGTTTACTCGGTGTCTGTGTTTTGTACTAGTGCTTACTCGGGTGTCTGTGTTTGTCCCAGTGTTTGTTTGGGTGTCTGTGGTTGTCCTAGTGTTTGCTTGGGTGTCTGAGTTTGTCCCAGTGTTTGTTTGGGTGTCTGTGGTTGTCCTAGTGTTTGCTTGGGTGTCTGAGTTTGTCCCATTGTTTGCTCCGGTGTCTGTGTTTGTCCCAGTGTTTGTTCGGGTGTCTGTGGTTGTCCTAGTGTTTGCTTGGGTGTCTGAGTTTGTCCCAGTGTTTGTTTGGGTGTCTGTGTTTGTACTAGTGCTTACTCTGGTGTCTGAGTTGTCTACACATTTTCTAGCCGTCACAGATGCAATCTTCTTACAGCATCCCCTTATGCACACCTTTACTAATGTAAATCTTAGTCCTGACATTGTCTCTGTTGATGCTTCCTGTCTCAGTATATTGCCAATAATCAACACGTCAGAACACTCATGACTTGACCTAATTTTTATCTCCTCTTCACCTTACTTCTTCTCCTTTCCTATTCTTTCTTTGTCACAATAACACAGTTTTGGTTTTCAGTCTTCACCGCCAAAACTTCAACTACATCATTTGAGGTGTTTAGTAGTTGTGAGGAGATAAGAGACTCTGTGACGTACAGGTCAACATCCTGTTATTACATGTTTAGTCTGAGTTGCATCTGAATAGGGTAAATTAGGTCAGTATTGTCTCAGGATGCGACCCACACCAGTCGACTAACACCCAGATATCCATTTTGTACTGATGGGTAACATAGACAACCGGTGTAACGAAACATACCCAATGTTTCAACCCTCGCCAGGAACCGAACTCGGAGCCTCATCGTGTGAACCGAGAGCTTTTGCCACAAGACCACGAGCCAGAAGAAACCATTTTGTCTGGATTCATATAGAGGCTCTGAAATAGAAGCACTTAGTTAAGTGTCTCTCACCAGTAAGAACGCAAAATACTGCTGTGAGGTAAAATAATGCTATACCACATCGAAATTAAAAGGTAATATGACATATATACAGTCAATTAAATATACCAACGTAGTAGTGAATAGAAGACAAGAGTATTGGAACCTTGAGGGTGATCAGAGGAGCCTGTAACTATCTGCAGCCTGGTGGCTGCAGCTCTCGCTTCAGACGGCGCGAGAGTCTGGGTTCGACTCCCAGTCAGGGTAGAAACATAGGGCGTGTTTCTTTACACCTGTTGTCTATGTTCACCCATCAGTAAATGGGTACCTGGGTGATAGTCGACTGGTGTGGGTCGCATCCTGGGACAAAATTTACCTAACTTGCCCAAAATGCTGCCCATAACAAGCGGCTTTCTATATAGTAGTATGTTACTGATGTCAGCTATGTCTGTATACCTTGTACATGTACTGGTAGTAAATAAAGTTATTATTATTATTATTATTATTATTATTATATTATATTATTATTATTATTATTATTATTATATTATTATTATTATTATTATAATTATTATTAATATATTATTATTATTATTATTATTATTATATTATTATTATTATTATTATAATTTTATTATTATTATTATTATTATTATAATTTTATTATTATTATTATTATTATTATTATTATTATTATTATTATTATTATTATTATTATTATTATTATTATTATTATTATTATTATTATTATTATTATTATTATTATTATTATAATTTTATTATTATTATTAATTATTATTATAATTTATTATTATTATTATTATTAATATTATTATATATTATTATTATTATTTTTATTATTATTATTATTGTTATTATTATTATCTTAATAATATTAATAATATATTTTATTTTGGTACAGGTAGCGCCAAGAATGTTGTCCAAGACGCAGTACACGAGCGTCAAGCATCTGAAGACGATCAAAAATGCGTTCTTGAGAAACAAGCGTAAATTTACTAATTAACGCTTGTACCTCAACAACAAGCGTAAATTTACTAATTAACGCTTGTTCCTCAACAACAAGCGTAAATTTACTAATTAACGTTTGTTCCTAAAACAACAAGCGTAAAATTTCCAAATTTTTACGCTTGTTCCTCAACAACAAGCGTAAAATTTACTAATTAACGCTTGTTCCTCAACAACAAGCGAAAAATTTACTAATTAACGCTTGTACCTCAACAACAAGCGTAAATTTACTAATTAACGCTTGTTCCTCAACAACAAGCGTAAATTTACTAATTTACGCTTGTTCCTCAACAACAAGCGTAAATTTACTAATTTACGCTTGTTCCTCAACCCAACAAGCGTAAATTACTAATTTACGCTTGTTCCTCAACAACAAGCGTAAAATTTACTAATTAACGCTTGTTCCCAACAACAAGCGTAAATTTACTAATTAACGTTTGTTTCCTAAACAACAAGCGTAATTTACTAATTTACGCTTGTTCCTCAACACAAGCGTAAATTTACTTAATTTAAACGCTTGTTCCTCAACAACAAGCATAAATTTACTAATTTACGCTTGTTCCTCAACAACAAGCGTAAATTTACTAATTAACGCTTGTTCCTCAACAACAAGCGTAAATTTACTAATTAACGCTTGTTCCTCAACAACAAGCGTAAATTTAAACTAATTTACTCTTCTTCCCAATAACAACCCGTAAATTTACTAATTTACGTTTCCCTCCTTTCAACAACAAGCGTAAATTTACTAATTTACGCTTGTTCCTCAACAACAAGCGTAAATTTACTAATTTACGCTTGTTCCTCAACAACAAGCGTAAATTTACTAATTAACGCTTGTTCCTCAACAACAAGCGTAAATTTATTAATTTACGCTTGTTCCTCAACAACAAGCGTAAATTAACTAATTTACGCTTGTTCCTCAACAACAAGCGTAAATTTACTAATTTATGCTTGTTCCTCAACAACAAGCGTAAATTTACTAATTAACGCTTGTTCCTCAACAACAAGCGTAAATTAACTAATTTACGCTTGTTCCTCAACAACAAGCGTAAATTTACTAATTTACTCTTCTTCCTCAACAACAAGCGTAAATTTACTAATTTACGCTTGTTCCTCACAACAAAGCGTAAATTTACTAATTTACGCTTGTTCCTCAACAACAAGCGTAAATTTAACTAGTTAACGCTTGTACCCTCAACAACAAGCGTAAATTAACTATTTACGCTTGTACCTCAACAAAAAAGCTTTTAATTAACTAATTTACGCTTGTACCTCAACAACAAGCGTAAATTAACTAGTTAACGCTTGTACCTCAACAACAAGCGTAAATTAACTAATTTAAGCTTGTACCTCAACAACAAGCTTTAAATTAACTAATTTACGCTTGTACCTCAACAACAAGGGGAAAATTAACTATTTACGCTTGTCCCTTAAACAACAAGCGTAAATTAATAATTTAAGCTTGTACCTCAACAACAAGCGTAAATTAACTAATTTACGCTTGTCCCTTTCAACACAAGCGTAAATTAACTAATTTAAGCTTGTACCTCAACAACAAGCGTAAATTAAGTAATTTACGCTTGTACCTCAACAACAAGCGTAAATTAACTAATTTACGCTTGTTCCTCAAAAAACAAGCGAAAATTTAAAACTAATTTACGTTTGTACCTCAACAAAAAGCGTAAATTAACTAATTTAATTGTACCTCAACAACAAGCGTAAATTAACTAATTTACGCTTGTACCTCAACAACAAGCGTAAATTAACTAATTTAAGCTTGTACCTCAACAACAAGCGTAAATTAACTAATTTACGCTTGTACCTCAACAACAAGGGGAAATTAACTAATTTACGCTTGTTCCTCAACAACAAGCGTAAATTAACTAATTTAACGCTTGTACCTCAACAACAAGCGTAAATTAACTAATTTACGCTTGTTCCTCAACAACAAGCGTAAATTAACTAATTTACGCTTGTACCTCAACAACAAGCGTAAATTAACTAATTTACGCTTGTTCCTCAACAACAAGCGTAAATTAACTAATTTACGCTTGTACCTCACAACAAGCGTAAATTAACTAATTTACGCTTGAAAACCTCAAAAACAAGCGTAAATTAACTAATTTACGCTTGTTCCTCAACAACAAGCGTAAATTAACTAATTTACGCTTGTTCCTCAACAACAAGCGTAAATTGGTGCGAACGTAAAAAAAAATATTGGTGAAAATCCTGCGAGAAACAAGTAAGTGTGCCATTGTTAAACTTATAAATACCCTAAAGGTGCCGTTTCCCACTGCATCACTGTCTTCACGAGGTGTGCCCATACTACAGTCCAGAAACAGCACCATACAGTGCTCGTCACGGCATTATGCCGGGCGCTCACCCCGGCTTTAATGCCGTGACGAGCACTGTATCTCCACTCCTAAATACCTTCATTAAAAATTTAGAAAGTGACACACGCAAAGGACATAAATTAACAAGATAATCACAAAATAACACAAGATAATCACAAGATAATCACAAGATAATCACAAGATAATCACAAGAAATCACAAGATAATCACAAGATAATCACAAGATAACCACAAGATAATCACAAGATAATCACAAAATAATCACAAGATAATCACAAAATAATCACAAGATAATCACAAGATAATCACATGATTTAAACACAAGATAATCAACAAAATAATCACAAGATAAACACAAGATGATCACAAGATAACCACAAGATAATCACAAGATAATCCAAGATAATCACAGATAATCACAAGATAATCACAAGATAATCACAAGATAACCACAAGATAATCACAAGATAATCACAAGATAACCAAAGATAATCACAAGAAAAAATAACAAAATTTAAACACAAGAAATCACAAGTAAACAATAAATACAAGATAAAACAAAATAACACAATAAAATCAAAAGATAATCACAAAATAATCAAAGATAATAAAAAGAAATTCCCCAAAAAACACAAGTAATCACAAGATAATCACAAGAAAAACAAAATAATCACAAAATAATCACAAGATAATCCAAAATAATCAAAAGATAATAACAAAAAACACAAGATAATACAAGATAACAAAAATAATCACAAATAATCAAAGATAATCACAAATAATCACAAAAAAATACAAGGGAATCACAAGATAAAAAAAGAAATCACAAGAAATCACAAGATAAACAAGATAAACAAAGATAATTTACAAGATAATCACAAGATAATCCAAAATAATCACAAGTAATCACAAAATCACAAAATAATCACAAGATAACAAAGATATTCCCCAGGATAATCACAAGATAACACAAATAACACAAATAAACACAAGATAATCACAAAAAATCACAAGATAATCAAAGATAACACAAATAATCACAAGAAATCTCAAGAAATCCAAAAAATCACCAAAATAATCACAAAAAATCAAAAAAATCACAAATAATCCAAATAATCCAAGATAATCACAAAATAATCACAAGACCATTTGTTTGATATTTCATTAATCAAAAATTTTAAATTAAAAAAAACAACAGAAAATTTAAAATTTACACAGCAAAATTGAGTGAAAAATTTTTATTAATAATTCCCCCTGAAGGTAAAAAATTTGAAGCTTTCGAGAAAACATTCTCCAGTAATGGATGTTATTCAACGATTCGGATTTCTTCAGTAAAGTTACAGATTTGTGATTACTTAGGCCAGATTACTTAGGCCAGATTACTTAGGCCAGATTACTTAGGCCAGATTACTTAGGCCAGATTACTTAGGCCAGATTACTTAGGCCAGATTAATTAGGCCAGATTACTTAGGCCAGATTACTTAGGCCAGATTCCTTAGGCCATCAGATTCCTTAGGCCAGATTACTTAGGCCAGATTACTTAGGCCAGATTACTTAGGCCAGATTACTTAGGCCAGATTACTTAGGCCAGATTCCTTAGGCCAGATTACTAAAGCCAGATTACTTAGGCCAGATTACTCAGGCCAGATTACTTAATCCAGATTACTTAGGCCAGATTACTTAGGCCAGATTACTTAGGCCAGATTACTTAGGCCAGATTACTTAGGCCAGATTACTTAGGCCAGATTACTTAGGCCAGATTACTTAGGCCAGATTACTTAGGCCAGATTACTTAGGCCAGATTACTTAGGTCAGATTTCTTAGGCCAGATTACTTAGGCCAGATTACTTAGGCCAGATTACTTAGGCCAGATTCCTTAGGCCAGATTACTTAGGCCAGATTACTTAGGCCAGATTACTTAGGCCAGATTACTTAGGCCAGATTACTTAGGCCAGATTACTTACGCCAGATTCCTTAGGCCAGATTCCTTAGGCCAGATTCCTTAGGCCAGATTACTTAGGCCAGATTACTTAGGCCAGATTACTTAGGCCAGATTACTTAGGCCAGATTCCTTAGGCCAGATTACTTAGGCCAGATTACTTAGGCCAGATTACTTAGGCCAGATTACTTAGGCCAGATTCCTTAGGCCAGATTACTTAGGCCAGATTCCTTAGGCCAGATTACTTAGGCCAGCTTACTTAGGCCAGATTCCTTAGGCCAGATTACTTATGCCAGATTACTTAGGCCAGATTACTTAGGCCAGATTTACACAACATCGTCAGTCTTAATTTATTATTAGTTAGTAATTTTTTCAGACCAGTCAGTTAATATCATTATTATATATAATATGCTAATTAAGTCTTATGCCGCCCGTGAGGGTCTGAGTGAGACTTTTGCTCAGGAAACTACACCACTGAGGAAAGTTTGAAGTCTATATGATGAGTCATTCTCCAGTTATGGCACGGGTATCACCGATTCCATGATCGTTACTGTTTGACTACCTGGAGTCTACCTGGAGGGTATTCCGGGGATCAACGCCCCCGCGGCCAGATCCACGACCAGGCCTCCCGGTGGATCAGGGCCTGATCAACCAGGCTGTTATTGCTGGCTGCACGTAGTCCAACGTACGAACCACAGCCCGGCTGATCAGACACCGACTTTAGGTATCTGTCCAGCTCCCTCTTGAAGGCAGCCAGGTGTCTAATGATAATTCCCCCTATGCTTGGTGGGAGGCTGTTGAACAGTCTTGGGCCCCGTACACTTACGGTGTTTTCTCTTAGTGTACCAATGGCGCCCCTGCTTTTAATTAACAGATTCGCCTGCAAGCAAACAGCACTTAATAGTTACTATCCTGGTCATAAGATACAACTATTAACATTTCAGAAGTTCACAAGAGGTAAACTAAACAATATTTACCGTGATTTAACGGCCAAAATTTTTAACAATGTTTTGCAACTTTAGAAGAATTGGTCAGAGACTGGTCACAGACCGAGCCTCTGACCTCGGACCGGTTCCAACCATTTATTTTAGCATTTTCCTACAGCAAGCAAGTTAGTTACTTCCCAGACACTATCCTGGACCTAAGATAATAATAACTTTATCTACTACCAGTACATGTACAAGGTATACAGACCATAGCTGACACCAGTGACATACTACTATATAGAACACCCCTTGTTATGCACAGCATTTCGGACATATTAGGTCCTTGTCCCAGGATGTGACCCACACCAGTCCACTAACACCCAGGTATTCATTTTACTCATATGTGAACATAGACAACCGGTGTAAACACGCACAATGTTTCTACCCTCGCAGGGAATCGAACGCAGACCCTCGCCGTGTGAAGCGAGAGCTCTAACATCAGTCTGTCAACAATGCAGCTGCTGAGAAGAGGTAAAATGATCACATGGCAGCCATTGTTTATTTTCTTTGGTAGTTTTTCGAAGGTTATGTGAGTCATTCCAGGATGCTGGAATGACTTCAGCAATTGTTCCAATAATTTGGTCCCCGTTACCATATTCATGTATTAAGAATTTGTAGCCAAGATCACAGATAAATAGAAAAGTTGAAGGGAAAAGAGAAAATTCTTGCATGCAACACGCAAAACTACCACTGCGAGAAAAGTAGTGAACTTCCAAGTGGATTCGTGGAACAGTTCCTTGATAATGTGAGAAATCACGAAAGTGCTTCGAGGTTTACTGTTATTAATCGTAAGTTAGCTGTCAGCATTGTGAAGCACAATGACATAACAGAGTTACAAAACTCACTGTAACTTGATACTCTTGCTAGGTGCTGGCCAGTTAGAACCTGTCTACACAGTACTGGTTATCCTTGATTACTGACGCCTGTCTACACACTACTGGTTATCCTTGATTACTGACGCCTGTCTACACAGTACTGGTTATCCTTGATTACTGACGCCTGTCTACACAGTACTGTAGCTGTTATCCTTGATTACTGACGCCTGTCTACACAGTACTGGTTACCTGATTACGACGCTGTCTACACAGTATGTTATCCTTGATTACTGACGCCTGTCTACACAGTACTGTAGCTGTTATCCTTGATTACTGACGCCTGTCTACACAGTACTGGTTATCCTTGATTACTGACGCCTGTCTACACAGTACTGTAGCTGTTATCCTTGATTACTGACGCCTGTCTACATAGTACTGTAGCTGTTATCCTTGATTACTGACGCATTTATACTAGATACGATAGATATCTATCTTTTTACTTAGCTAATTGGTAGATAACTAATGTAAATAATTGATGTTGAATTACAGAAGGTTAACCAGCTGCTGATCTCTCATCTCTTTAAGGATGAGAGATGATGGACGTTATATCTGGTGTCTACTGTGTGGCGACCATTTTGTTAAGTTATAAATAATAATAAGTAAATTTTTGGGATTTTTTCCCACCATAAGTTTTACAAATGGCTGAGCCCCTTAGAGATGTATCTATATTATGGTACCCAGCAGCAGCGGCTCCTGCGGGGGTGCTGCAGAACTGCAGCACCCCCATTTTCACTCGATATTATTGATAACATTCAATATAATGACTCTTTTTTCTTTAATTCTTTCTTTATACTTGTGCATTATATAATCAAAGAATGAAAGAGAATAGGGAGTGCTGCAGAGCCGCAGCACCCCCGCACGAGCAGCCACTGGTACTCAGATCATTTCATTTAGTGTATGCTACATGGCCTATGTCGCAATGCTATATTATGGTATATAGGGAGATGAAATGATTAGAAACTCGGATCCCTTCAGGGTCACTCATTATGTTTATGGTGTGTAGAACAGAGGATGTGTGTGGCTTCAAGACTGGGTAGTTTAGTGGTTCATTGTTCAGTCATGAATCCATCTTAGGGCCTGTCACCCCACGCTAGATTAATTGAAAAAAAAATGTGTACGTGCCTCTATTCCACACAGGAAGCAGTGTGACCGTCCGTGGCTTCTCCAGGTCTTTGGTGCAAGTTTAGTTTACCTGTACATGTAAACCGAGTGAACAATTGCGCTTACATACAAGATGATTAAGCTCTGGGGGCCCTTAAAAATACCTATAGACTCACAGCCACAGTCAGGCGTTGTAGTGCGCTTATCGAAGTGATATATCAGGGTCGTGGAGGTACCCGATAATCCACGATAATGTCAAGGGATATTCACACCTTCTGCTGTGCAACCTAACATTTACAGAACCGTAAATTCTAATATTAACCCTGAACTAAAACACTTGCTTGTGACAGGACCCATAGCCACAATACCAGGCACAAAAATCTCATTCCCCGTGTCCGGCTAAATCTCTACAAAAATTCAATGTACATAAAAGGGCCTGAAATCTGGAACTCCCTGCCTGAAAACTCTAGAACTGCAGACTCAACCATCACTTTCAAAACTACTTTTAAAAAGCATCTTATCTCCCTAACACATCACATCATCAGCTAGCTATATCAAAACCGCTCTTTTTTGTATTATACAAACATCCAAAACCCATTAGATTTACTCTCGATATCTGTCATTCCCTCTAATTTACACTTACACTCACCCAAATGACTGTAAACATAAAATTCTTAAGTTAGCCCTAAGTTAGCCCTAAGTTAGCCCTAAGTTTGCCTAAGATACTCTCCCGATACAGGAGCTTCAATGGATACAATGTATGGTGCCAAGACTTAATCATTCCCATTACTAAATTAACTAATTTACAACCTGTAATATTATCTTTTGTACTACTATACATCTAATTAATCACATCAGTTACCTAGTACGTAATAAGATATATTAAAATGTGTTGCTCCATAAACTGTGTCAATTAATAAGAATTAGGATTACTCTGACCTCAAACATGACTGCCGCTCCAGACGCGGCTCGGTCTCCCTTAGGCGCTTCTAAACGGGAAAGAGACTGCCTACGACCTGGTTGCTGTATTGGTCGTGTAATTACTACGTGACGCTGAACGACTAACGCTAACTTAGCATAAATACATGTAATGTAAGTAGCAATGGTGGTGCATAATTAGCCAAAGGAGTTACGAGGCTAATTCTTTGAAATTAGGTTAGGAGAGGTAAGTTCGTTAGGGAACAGGACAAATGTTTCCTGACGCTGGTCTTAGTCAGATGATGACCCGCCTTTGGAGCTTTTGGTCATCTGACCGAGGCCTTCCGCTGGCTTACCGGTCCACCCCTTTAAAAATTATGGTCATGTAGAACCATTTTTATGAAATTAAGTCTATGCACAGAATGGTGGCACCTAAAACCTCACCTCTCCCACCTAACCCCCACATGGGTGAGGGCTGTAGCTGTTCTGGGAGCTCACCCATTACCCACATGGGGTAAGACATCTGTTTCAGGGGACTGTCTTCTGGGGGGTTGATGCATCTATGCTAATATAAGTAACGTTATTCGATTTGCATAAACTCTTTCAAGCAAATTAAAGTGATTATGCTTATATAAGCCTAGCAAGGATTTTTGTGGCGTAGATGACTAGTCCAGAAATGAGACATGTTTTAATTAGGTTTTTATAGAAAACGGATACACATGTAATAAATAATAATAATAATAATAATAATAATAATAATAATAATAATAATAATAATAATAATAATAATAATAAATAATAATAATAATAATAATTATTATTATTATTATTATTATTATTATTATTATTATTATTATTATTATTATTATTGTTATTATTATTATTATTTTTCTTTATATAATAATAATAATAATAATAATAATAATAATAATAAATAATTAATAATAATAATAATAATAATAATAAATAAATCTTCACTTCTACCAGTACATGTACAAGGTGTACGGACCACAGCTGACATCAGTACAGAAAGCCGTTTTATGCTGAGCATTTCGGGCAAATTAGGTCAAGTTTTGTCCCAGGATGCGACCCACACCAGTCCACTAACACCCAGGATGTGACCCACACCAGTCCACTAACACCCAGGATGTGACCCACATCAGTCCACTTACACCCAGGATGCGACCCACACCAGTCCACTAACACCCAGGATGCGACCCACACCAGTCCACTAACACCCAGGATGCGACCCACACCGGTCCACTAACACCCAGGATGCGACTCACACCAGTCCACTAACACCCAGGATGCGACCCACACCAGGCCACTAACACCCAGGATGTGACCCCACACCAGTCCACTAACACCCAGGATGCGACCCACACCAGTCCATTAACACTCATTATGTGACCCACACCAGTCCACTAACACCCAGGATGCGACCCACACCAGTCCACTAACACTCAGGATGTGACCCACACCAGTCCACTAACACCCAGGATGCGACCCACACCAGTCCACTAACACCCAGGATGCGACCCACACCGGTCCACTAACACCCAGGATGCGACCCACACCAGTCCACTAACACCCAGGATGTGACCCACACCAGTCCACTAACACCCAGGATGCGACCCACACCAATCCACAAACACCCAGGATGTGACCCACACCAGTCCACTAACACCCAGGATGTGACCCAGACCAGTCCACTAACACCCAGGATGCGACCCACACCAGTCCACTAACACTCAGGATGTAATCCACACCAGTCCACTAACACCCAGGATGCGACCCACACCAGTCCACTAACACCCAGGATGCGACCCACACCAGTTCACTAACACCCAGGATGTGACCCACACCAGTCCACTAACACCCAGGATGCGACCCACACCAGTTCACTAACACTCAGGATGTGACCCACACCAGTCCACTAACACCCAGGAAGCGGCCCACACCAGTCCACTAACACTCAGGATGTGAGCCACACCAGTCCACTAACACCCAGGATGCGGCCCACACCAGTCCACTAACACTCAGGATGTGACCCACACCAGTCCACTAACACTCAGGATGTGACTCACACCAGTCCACTAACACTCAGGATGTGACCCACACCAGTCCACTAACACCCAGGATGCGGCCCACACCAGTCCACTAACACTCAGGATGTGACCCACACCAGTCCACTAACACACAGGATGTGACCCACAACAGTCCACTAACACTCAGGATGTGACCCACACCAGTCCACTAACACTCAGGATGCGACCCACACCAGTCCACTAACACACAGGATGTGACCCACACCAGTCCACTAACACTCAGGATGCGACCCACACCAGTCCACTAACACCCAGGATGCGGCCCACACCAGTCCACTAACACTCAGGATGTGACCCACACCAGTCCACTAACACACAGGATGTGACCCACACCAGTCCACTAACACTCAGGATGTGACCCACACCAGTCCACTAACACTCAGGATGCGACCCACACCAGTCCACTAACACCCAGGATGCGACCCACACCAGTCCACTAACACCCAGGATGCGACCCACACCAGTCCACTAACACCCAGGATGTGACCCACACCAGTCCACTAACACCCAGGATGTGACCACACCAGTCCACTAACACCCAGGATGCGACCCACACCAGTCCACTAACACCCAGGATGCGACCCACACCAGTCCACTAACACCCAGGATGCGACCCACACCAGTCCACTAACACACAGGATGCGACCCACACCAGTCCACTAACACCCAGGATGCGACCCACACCAGTCCACTAACACCCAGGATGCGACCCACACCTGTCCACTAACACCCAGGATGCGACCCACACCAGTCCACTAACACACAGGATGCGACCCACACCAATCCACTAACACACAGGTACCATTCATGTTTCTTAACAATGTAAAATGAGTCATTTTCCTAGACATGCATGACACTTATGACACTCATCTCTCTCTCATGTTCCGTCACTTCCTTCTGTTGTTCCATCCCTACCTCGTCCTGTCCCTTTCTCATTTCCAGCTCTTATATACCTCCCATCTTCTGTTCCATCCATTTCTCCGCTTCTATCTCTTATTACTTCTGTATCACTAATCCCTCTCCTTGTTCCATCCCTTCCTCCTATTCCATCCCTATCTATCTATTTTATGATTGCCTGCTTCTATCCCATCCCTCCTGTTCCAGCCCTTCCTCCAGGTGTTCCATTAATATCTCCCAATCCATCGCTTCTTATTTCGTCGCTTTCTCCTGTCCCATCCCTCCTGTTCCGTAATACCTCCTATTCCATCCTTGCTTCCAACTGGACATTTCTTCCTCCTCTTCCAAATGTACCACTGGGAGGGTGGGAAGGGAACTGCACTAGGAGGTAGGAAATGTACACTAGCCCGTAGCCTGATACCAAGAGCTCTCGCTTCACTAGCTGAGTGTCCTGGTTCGATTCCCGGCAAGAGGTAGAAACAATGGGCGTATTTCTTTACACAGGCTCTTGAAGTTCACCCGTGAGTAAAGTGGGTACCTGGGTGTTAGTAGACTGGTGTGGGTTGCATCCGGGGTGTTAGTGGACTGGTATGGGTCGCATCGTGGGACAAACTGACCTAATTTGCCCGAAATGCTCAGCATAACAAGCGACTTTCTATGTCGTAGTATGCCACTGATGTCAGCTATGGTCCATATACCTTGTACTTGTACTTGTATACCTTGTACATGCACTTGTATACCTTGTACATGCACTTGTATACCTTGTACATGCACTTGTATACCTTGTACATGCACTTGTATACCTTGTATATGTGCTTGTATACATTGTACATGTACTTTTATACTTTGTACATGTACTTGATCCCTTGTACTGTACTTGATACCTTGCATGTCTTGCTCCTGTACAAGTACTTGTACCCCTTGTTATTACTTTAGAAAAAAAGGTATTTTTTTTTTGATTTTATTATTATTATTTTATTATTATTTTTATTATTATTATTTTTATTATTATTATTTTTTTATTTTTATATTAATTTTTTATTTGTGTGAGGTGGGAAGGGAATTACCCACAGGATGGTGGGAAAAAGTTTCCCCACTCGGATGGTACAAAAAGAAACAACCCATAGGACAAAAAAAACCAAAAGACTACAGGGGCGTGCACACAAGTGAAAGGAAACCAGGGGAAAACACAAGATGTTACTTCCCTGGAAAAAGGGGGCAGGATGTTACTTCCGGAACAAGGGCGGGGAATGTTATTTCCTGGAAAAAGGGGCGGAATTACTTCCCGGAACAAGGGGGGGAATTTATTTCCCCGGAAAACAAGGGGCAGAAATTTTATTCCTGGAACAAGGGGGGGGGAATTTTTATTTCCCGGAAAAAGGGGGGAGGAATTTTCTTCCGAACAAGGGGCGGGGAATGTTACTTCCTGGAAAAAGGGGGCGGAATGTTATTCCTGGAAAAAGGGGCGAAAGTTACCCCTGGAAAAAGGGGCAGAAATGTTTTTTCGGGGAAAGGGGCGGAAATTTTACTTCCTGGAATAAGGGGGGGAATGTTACTCAAAAAACGGGGCAGAAATTTACTTCCGAAAAAGGGGCGGGAAGTTTACTCCGGGGAACAAGGGGAAAAATGTTACTTTCGGGAAAAAGGGGGGAAAAAATGTTACTTCCTGGAAAAGGGGCAGAATGTTACTTTTGAAAAGGGGGGCCGGAAATGTTATTCCGGGGAAAAAGGGGAGAAAGTTATTCCCTGGAATAAGGGGGGCGGGAATTGTTACTTCTGAAAAAGGGGGCGGGAATGTTACTTCCGGGGAAAAAGGGGGCAGAAATGTTATTCCGGGAAAAAGGGGGAAAATTTTTATTTCCCGGGAACAAGGGGAAGGGAAAGGTTATTTCCCTGGAAAAAAGGGGGGCGGAATGTTACTTCCTGAACGGGGCGGGAATTTTTATTTTGGAAAAAGGGGCCAAAAATGTTATTTCCGGAAAAGGGGCAAAAAATGTTACTTCCGGAAAAAGGGGAGGAATGTTATTTCCCGGGAAAAAGGGGGCAGGATGTTATTTCCCTGGAAAAAGGGCCAGGAATTTTTTCCTGGAAGAAGGGGCAGAAATGTTATTCCCGGAACAAGGGGGGCAGGAATTTTTATTTTTCTGGAACAAGGGCAGGAATGTTTTTCCTAAAGCAAGGGGCGGGAATGTTATTTCCAGAACAAGGGGCAGGAATTTTTTATTTCCTGGAACGAGGGGCGGAATGTTACTTCGGAACAAGGGCGGGAAGTTCCCCGGGAAAAAGGGGGCAGGAATGTTACTTCCTGGAACAGGGGCGGGAATGTTTTTCCCGGGAACGGGGGCAGGGGTTACTTCCGGGAACAAGGGGCGGAATGTTCTTCCTGGAAAAAGGGGGCAGGAATTTTTACTTCCTGGAACAAGGGGCAGGAATGTTACTTCCGGAATAAGGGCGGGAAATTTTACTTCCGGGAACAAGGGGGGGGAATGCACTTTTTGGGAACAGGGGCGGGATTTTACTTCCGGGGCAAGGGGCAGAAATGTTATTCCTGGAAAAAGGGGGCGGGAATGCTATTTCGGAAAAAGGGGCGGGAATGTTACTTCTGGAAAGGGGCAGGAAATTTTTCCTGAAAAAAGGGGCGGAATTTTATTCCCCTTGAAAGGGGGCAGGAATGTTAACTTCGGAACGAGGGGCAGGAATGTTATTTGGGGAACAAGGGAGGAATGTTATTTCCCTGGAAAAAAGGGGGAAAAATGTTATTCCTGAAAAAGGGGCAGGAATGTTATTCCTGGAAAAAGGGGGCGGGAATGTTATTCCCTGGAAAAAGGTCCAGGAATGTTCTTCCTGAAAAAAGGGGGGAGGAATTTTATTTCCCTGAAAAAGGGGGCAGGAATGTTACTTCCTGGAACAAGGGGCAGGAATGTTACTTCCTGGAACAAGGGGCAGGAATGTTACTTCCTGGAACAAGGGGCAGGAATGTTACTTCCTGGAACAAGGGGCAGGAATTTATTCCTGGAACAAGGGGCGGGAAATGTTATTCCTGGAACAAGGGGCGGGAAGTTACTTCCGGGAATAAGGGGCGGATTTTATTCCTGGAACAAGGGCGAATGTTCTTCCTGGAAAAAGGGGGGCAGGAATGTTACTTCCTTGAACAAGGGGCAGGAATGTTACTTCCTGGAACAAGGGACAGGAATACTACTTTCTGGAACAAGGGGCAGGAATGTTACTTCCTGGAACAAGGGGCAGGAATGTTACTTTCTGGAACAAGGGGCAGGAATGTTATTCCTTGAACGGGGGCAAAAAATGTTATTTTCTGGAAAAGGGGGGGGAATGTTATTTCCGGGAAAAAGGGGGCAGGAATGCATTTCCCCTGAACAAGGGCAGGAAAACGTTACTTCCTTTAAACGGGGGGCGGAAATGTTACTTCCGGAAAAAGGGACAGGAATTTCTTTTGGAAAAAGGGGGCATAAACGTTATTCCTGGAACAAAGGGGGGAACCCTTCCGGAACAAGGGAAGGAATGTTTTTTCCCCGGGAAAAAAGGGGAGGAATTTTATTTCCCCTTGAACAGGGTAGGAATTTATTTTGGGAACCCCCCCAAGGGGCTGGAATGTTAATTCCTTGAAAAAAGGGGCCCGGGAATGTTCTTCTGAGCAAGGGGGCGGGAAGTTCTTTGAAAAAGGGGCGGGAGTTACTTCCCTGAACAAGGGGCGGGAAATTTTTTTCCCCTGGAAAAGGGCGGGGAATGTTACTTCCTGGAAGAAGGGGCAGGAATGTTACTTCCTGGAACAAGGGGCAGGAATGTTACTTCCTGGAACAAGGGGCAGGAATGTTACTTCCTGGAACAAGGGGCAGGAATGTTACTTCCTGGAGCAAGGGCGGGATTTACTTCGGGAAAAGGGGGCAGGAATTTACTTTTTTTAAAAAGGGGCGGGAAATTTTATTTCCCGGAACGGGGGGCGGAAATGTTTTTTCCTGAACAAGGGGGAAAAATACTTCCGAGACGGGGGCAAAAATGTTACTTCCGAAACACTGGCGGGAATCTACTCCGGGGTAAAGGACGGAATGCTACGTCCAGGGAGCTTGACGGGAAATGTTAGTCCTGGGACACTGGACAGGAATGCTAGTCCGGGCACGGGGACAGGAATTTTACGTCCGGGATTTTTGGCGGGAAAATGCACGTCCTGGACGGGGGAAAAGGAATGCTAGTCGGGGACGGTGGCAAGAGCTACGTTTGGGGAAGGGACAGGAAGCTACGCCTGGGACGTTGGAAGGATGCTACGCCTTATCGTTGGCAGAAATGTTACGTCAGGGGGACCGTGGACAGGAATACAAGTGGGGTGCAAAAACCCATCTGAGAAATTTTAAAACCCTTTTTTAAAACAATAAAAGAACAAAAAAAGAACAAAGAGAAAATCAAAAGAAAAAAGGAAGGAGTAGTAAGAGAAAGAGGAAGAGGGGAAGGAGGGAAAAATTGGAATTATAGATTAAGACAAGGAAAAAGGGAAAAAGGAAAGGGGGAGTAGGAGGGGGAACTTTAGGGAAAATGAGAAGATAAATTGAGGGTGTGGGGGAGGGGTTTCAAACCTGCACCGGAGGTTGTGGATTTGGGTGTGGGGGGGAAAGGGGGTTGTGTGATGGGGAGTGTGGGGGGGGAGGTTTTTTAAAAATGGGGAGGGGGGGGAAGGAGGTTTGAGATTGGGGGTGTGGGGAAGGAGGTTGTGATTTTTGTGGGAGGGGGGAAGGGGTGTAAGATGTGGGGGTGGGGAAAGGGGTTGAATGATGGGGGTGGGGGGGGAGGGGTTGTAATGATGTGGGGGGTGTGGGGGGGAGGTTGTAAAATTTTTTGGGTGTGGGGAAGGAGGTTGTGTGAGTGGGGGTTTGGTGAGGGGGTTTATGTGGGAGAGTGGCGAAGGGGTTGTGATGACGTGGGGGTGTGGGGAAGGGGTTGTGTGTTTTGGGGGTGGGGGAAGGAGGTTGTGATGATAAGGGGAGTGGCGAAGGGGGTTGTGATGACGTGGGAGTGTGGGGAAGGAGGTTGGATTTTATGGGGGGTGTGGCGAAGGAGGTTGTGATGATGTGGGGGAGTGAGGAAGGAGGTTGTATGATGTTGGATGTGGGGAAGGGGGTTTTATGATGGGGAGGGGGGGAAGGAGGTTTTGATGATGTGGGAGTGTGGGGAAAGGGGTTGGATGAGTGGGAGGTGGGGAGGAGGTTGTGATGATGTGGGGGTGTGGCGAAAGGGGTTTGATAAGGGGAGTGGAAAGGAGTTTTGAAGATTGGAGTTGGGGAAGAGGTTGTGATGATAGGGAGAGTGGAGAAGGAGAAATTGTGATGATGTGGGAGTGTGGGGAAAGGGGGTTGTGATAGTGGGAGTGTGGGGAAGGAGGTTTTGTGAGTGGGAGTGTGGGGAAGGGGTTTTTGATGTGTGGGAAAGGAGGAAGGGGGTTTGATGATGTTGGGTGGGGAAAGGGGGTTGTGATATGTGGGGTGGGGGGAAGGAGGTTGTGTGAGTGGGAGTGTGGGGAAGGGGGTTGTGATGATGGGGGTGTGGGGGGAGGTTTTTTGATGATGTGGAGAGTGGAGAAGGGGATTTGATGATTGGGAGGGTGAAGGGGGTTTGGGTGAGGGGTTTTGGGGATGGGGGGTTGTGGTGATTTGGGAGTGTGGGGGAAGGAGGTTGTGATGATGTGGGGTGTGTGCAAGGGGTTTTGGGTTTGGGGGGAGTGTGTGGAAGGGGTTGTGTTTGTGGGAGTGTGGGGAAGGAGGTAGTGATGAGTGGGAGTTTAGGGAAGGAGGTTTGGGGTGTGTGGGAGTGTGTGGAGGAGGTTGTGTGATGTGGAGTTTTAGGAAAGGGGGTTGGGAGTGGGAGGGTGGAAGGGGTTATGGATTGGGGTGTGGGAAGGAGGTTTTTGGGTGATTGGGAGTTGGGGGAAGGGGTTGTGATGATGTGGGAGTGTGGGAAGGAGGTTGTGTGTGTGGGGTGTGGGGAAGGGGGTTTTGTGATGTGGGGTGTGGGGAAAGGGTGTGTGATGTGTGGAGAGTGGGGAAAGGGGATTGTGATGTGTGGGGAGTGTGTGGAAGGAGGTGTGATGTGTGGATGTGGGGGGAGGTTTGTGGTGATTTGGGAGGTGGGGAAGGAGTTGGATGTGTGAAAATGTGTGCAAGGGGGGTTAGTGATGTGGGGTGTGTGGAAAGGGGGTTTGATGATGTGGGAGTGTGGGGGGTGGGGTTGGGGATTTGGAGTGTGGGGGGGGTTTTTGATGAGTGGGAGGTGTGAAGGAGGTTGTGATGATGTGGGAGTTGGGGAAGGGGGTGTGATGATGGGGAGTGGGGGAAGGAGGGAGTAGGGTGGGGGGTTTAGGGGGGGAGGTTTTGATGAGTGGGAGTGTGTGGGCGGAGGTTGGATGGTTTTGGGGGTTTGAGGAAGGAGGTTTGATGTGTGGGGTGTTGGAAGGGGTTATGATGATGTGGGAGTGTGGGGAGGGGTTGTGATGATGGGGGGGAGTGTGGGGGGAAAGGGGGTTTTTGATGATGGGGGAGTGTTGGACGGAGGTTTTGATGATTGGGAGTTGAGGAAGGAGGTTGTGAGATGTGGGAGTGGTGGAGGAGGTTATGATGATGGGGAGGGGGGAAGGAGGTTGTGGATGTGGGAGTGTGGGGAAAGGGGGTTTTGATGGGTGGGGGGGTTTTGGGGGGAAAGGGGTTTTGATGATGTGGGAGTGTGGGGAAGGAGGTTGTATAGTGGAAGTGTGGGGGAAGGGGTTGTGATGTTTGGGAGTGTGGGGAAGGGGGGTTGTGATAATGTGGGGAGTGGGAAGGAGGGGTGATAAAGTGGGAGTGTGGGGAAGGGGTTGTGTGAGTGGGAGTGTGGGAAGGGGGTTGTGATGATGTGGAGGTGGGGGGAAAGGGGTTGTGATAAGTGGGGGGTGGGGAGGGGAAAATTGTGATGATATGGGAGTGAGGGGAAGGAGGTTGTGATGTGGGGGAGTGTGGGGGGGGGGGTTTTGATGATTGGGAGTGTGGGGAAGGGGTTTTTAGATGTGGGAGTTGGGAAGGGGTTGTGATGAAAGGATGGGGGGAAGGGGGGGATGATTGGGAGTGTGGGGGGGAGGTTGTGATGGGGGGAGTGTGGGGAAGGAGGGTTTTGTGATGTGGGAGTTTGGGAAGGAGGTTGTGATAATGTGGGAGGTGGGGGAAAAGGGGGTTGTGTGTGGTGGGGGGGTGGGAAGGAGGTTGTGGATTTTACGAGTGGGTGGGGGTTTTTGTTCGCATCGCTAATGGGGCCTGCGGAGTGCCCGCGCAGTACTTCCCGTTGAGTTTTCTTTTGCGCAGTGGTGACGTGTCTTTGCTCTGGAAGACCGTTTGCGCCTTTTCTACGAAAGAAACAGATGCCCTCCCCGAGCAACTTTCCAAACTTAAGGGAAAAATTTTAGGGTAGCGAAGATGGGAGATTCGGGGACTGACCAGGAAAAAAAAGAAGATTCGTAGTAGTACTCCTTTTTGGTCCCCATCAAGAAAGGGGAAAGGTCAGTGGCTGGCCCAGGGAAAGAAGTTGCGATCAAGAAAAGATGGGAAAAGGGAGAAACGAGAAGAGAAAGAGACTGCCCTGGAAACTGTTTTGGAAAAAATTAATATTCTCAGTGCACCTGACGAAAGTGAGTCGACTTGGGGGAAAATCACACGAGCACCAAGGAAGGTAGAATATTGTGTTGATGGGGGATAGCCAAGTTAGGTTATGGTAGGGCGTTCGCTTTAAGGGAAAAGGAGTAGGAACAGAGGGTTTTTTTTCCCCGGGGGGTGGGAGGGGGGATATTTTTAGCCGTTGGTCGTTGAGAGGTAAAAGGGAAACAATCCTATTACTGTTCAGTGTGGAGGCAACGAGTTGGCGAGTGGAGTGAAAACTGATTAGCGATATAGGCAGCAATAGAAAAAATTAGGAGGGAAGTGTGGGAACCCTGTCATTGGGTTTTTTGCCAAGGAGGGAGTTGGAAATGAATGGTTGTCCCGGGGGAATTTGGGGGCAATTTGGGGGTGGACAAAAAGTAAGGAAAATGCCGGGAACATTTTTGACCCAAGGGACCTCTTTTTGGGGAAATGACATGATGCCAGGGATGGGGTTCACTTTTCGGGGTTTGGGCCCCCTGGAATGAAGTGGAGGGACAATTGGGCTTTAAAAACTAGGAATGTTAGTGGTTGGGTTTTGGCAGGCAAACGTGAAGGCCCCGGTAGTAATTTTTAGAGTTTGGGGAATAGTAATAAGCAGAAGAGGGAATATTGAAAAAGCCAGGGACTGGGGGATAGGAAGAATAGGGTTTGTAGAAAAACGAAAAGAGCAGGAAAAGGGTAACGAGAAAGGAGAGTTTTAATGTTTATTATGCAATTGCCGTAGTGAAGGATAAGATGGCAGTTGGGGATTAGTTCTGTGCAGGTAAACATTGATGTTTTTCCTTAAATGGACGTGGTTTTTTTTCAAAACGCGGGACTGCCTGCGGAATGTCATATTTTGGGGGGAAAATTGTTCCAAGTGATAGAAGTATCGGGGAAAGGGGGGGGGGGTGGGTTGTAGTCCCAGCGCTTGAATGTTGCATTAAAAACGGGTATTAAATTGAGTAACACTACAGAGTCTGTTTTGGGTAGAATTTTCAGAGGGGCATGAAAAACGATTTTGGAGGATATACCGTCCCCCCCAAAATAGATAGGGTCCCAAGGGAGCTCCCAAAAAAAAGGGGTTAGGGCCCCAAAGGGACGATTTAGTAATTCTGGAGTTTGCTTTGTAAAATTTTTTTTGGAATTTTTTGACTGGGAATTTAGAATCTACGATTTTTAGTATTCAGGTGTTTTTTGAAGCAGTTTGTGAAGAACCTACAAGGGAAATAACCTGCTTTACTTAGTTATGGCAAAAAATGAATCCCTGTTAATATTTAGAAGTTTTAGGGAACTGGGGGTTTGCGACCAAAATCAATTACATTTTGCTTGATGGAAGTCGATAGTAGCGTAAAACAGTAACAGTCCCAGATTTTCGCTTAGCTAAATTTTCGATGGGCTTAGAGAACACTTTTCATCTGTTACTGGGGAAAAGGGAAAAGAGCTACAATATGACAGTTTCTGAACATATTTTCATGCTGCTCAAGAACGTTTATCCCTATAAAGAAAATTTTAACAAATAGAAATGACCAAAATGGATGAAAAATGGGTGAAATATCATAGGCATAAAAAAGGGGAATTTATAGGGGTATCAAAAGAGGTGAGGGTCACTTATGAATCAGTATATTGACTTAAAAGGGGCATTAAAAAGGGGATAAGAAAAGTAAAAGGGGCTATGAAATTAACTTTTGGGGATTCAAAACTAACCCAAAAAATTTTTTCCAGGTTATAAAAAAAGTTAGGTAAGATAGGTCCCCTTAAAAAATAATATGGGATCTTACTGACAAGAGAATAAATGTGCTCGATTTTTAATAAATTTTTTCTCTCAGTTTTTACACAGGAAGACATTAAAAATTTCCAGTAATAAATTTTTTTTTGTGGGGTAGAAGAAGTAAATTATGTAACATCACAGTCATATAGATGGTTGTGGGCAAAGACCAAAATGAAACAAAATAAGTCGGGGGTCTGTGAGGTTTTTTTAAAGGGGTTTTTAAGGAAAGCAAAAAGGAACCTTTTGGGAAACCCTTAACTATTTTTTTAATTTATCCTTCAAACAGGTGTAGTGTTTTATGTGGAAGATGGCAAAGTATTCCATTTTTAAAAACGGAAATCTTACCGTCAAATTAACCCCCCCAAAAGCCTGACCTAATTGTAGGGAAATTCTAGAGTCAATTTTAGCTGAAATTATAAGAAGCCCTCTCGAAAAGCATAGCTTGATTAATGTACTCAGCATGGATTCACAACAGGCCGGTCATGTCTAACTAATTTATTAACTTTTCAGTAAAGCTTTTGAGGCTGTTGACCACGATAAAGAATTTGATATTATTTACTTAATTTTAGTAAGGCTTTTGATAGAGTTCCGCACCATAGACTGTTAAAGAAAGTGGCAGCTCATGGCATTGGGGGAAAAGTGCTCTCGTGGATCGAGCCCATGGCTCACTGACAGGAAGCAGAGAGTGTCCATAAATGGGGTTAAATCAGAGTGGGGATCTGTAACAAGTGGCGTTCCACAGGGATCATCTTTGGGGCCCCTTGTTGTTTAAAAATATATCAATGATCTTGGTGAGGAATTACTAGTGATATGAGCAAATTCGCCAATGACACAAAGAAAGGTAGGATAAAATTTATTCAAACGTAATGTTAGGAACTCAGGAGGATTAAACAAAATCTATTCCTGGTCAGAAAAGTGGCAGATGCCCGTTCAATGTAGATAAATGCGAGGTTTTTGAAGCTTGGAGTGCCCATAACCCAAGTACTTGTAAGTTAAATGATGTAGAACTTAGCCATAAAAGATTGCGAAAAGGACTTGGGGGTTATGGTGAGCAGCAACCTTAAACCAAGACAGCAATGCCTAAGCGTACGTAATAAGGCAAATAGATTACTGGGATTTATATCAAGAATGTAAGCAACAAAAGTCCAGAGGTCATACTGCAGCTATAACATCATTAGTAAGGCCTCACCTAGATTATGCAGCTCAGTTCTGGTCTCCATATACAGAATGGACATAAATTTGTTAGAAACATTCAGCGTAGGGTGACTAAATTAATACATAGCATTAGAAATCTTCCTTATGAAGAAAGATTGAAGACTCTTAATTACACTCACTTGTTAAACGAAGAATGAGGGGAGACCTGATCGAAGTGTATAAATGGAAGATAGGTTTTTAATAAAGGGGGTATTAACAAGGTCTTTAGGATGTCTCTCCAAGAGAAACCCCCAGTAATGAATTTTAAATAGTAAGTTAAAATTTTGAAATGACCAGGGAAATATTGTTTGGAAATAGGTTTAGAATGGAACATCTACCTAGTTGGGTTTTTTGAGGCTGGGAATTTTGGGGATTTTTAAATTTAGGTTGGGTAAGTACATGAGTGGGAGGGGTTGGATTTGATGGGACTTTCACTCAAGCTTATTTTTTTGGGACAATTTTAAAAATTGGGGTTGGGGGAAGTTTTTATGGGATGAATTGTAAAGGGCCTCCAGTAAAGGGCCAACAGGGCCCCTGCGTGTTTCCTCCTTTCTTATATTCTTTTGTTCTTTATTGGAGTGTGGGGAAGGAGGTTGTGATGATGTGGGGGTGTGTGGGCGGAATTGGATGATGGGGGTGTGTGGACTAGGTTTTGGGGGATGGGGAGTTGTGGACGGAGGTTGTGATGATGTGGGGGGTGGGACGAGGTTTGAGATGGGATGTGTGCGGAGGTTGTGAAATTTGGGGGTGTGGGGACGTAGGTTTTGGGGTTGGGAGTGTGGGACGGAGGTTTTGATATGTGGGGTGTGTGGACGGGGGTTGTGATGAGTGGAGGTGTGACGGAGGTTTTGATAGGGGGTGTGTGACGGGGGGGTCCAGTAACGCGAAAAAAGCAATTTAATCTGGTACATTGTTCACAAGGGCGGTAGGAGGAGCACCGGGCGGGCAAGTGGGTGCTGGCCAGGAAAATTAATCACCCCAAAGAGCAAAAAAGACCCGTGGCCGGGTGCCACTAGCTCTCTCTTCACCGCTGAGGTCCGGGTTTCGTTTCCCGGGGGGTGAAACATTGGGCTTTTTTAAACCCCGGTTTCTATGTACACCCATCATATAGGGGGACCTGGGCGTTAGGGAAAGGGTGTGGGTCGCACCCGGGGTGTTAGTGGATGTGTGGGTCCCATCTTGGGGTTAGGGGACGGTTGGTCCCTTCCTGGGTGTTAGGGGACTGGTGGGGTCCCATCCGGGGTTGTTAGTGGATGGGTGGGTCCCACCGGATTTTGTGGACTGGTTGGGTTCCCCTCCGGGGGTTTTTGGACTGGTGGGGGCCCCAACCGGGGTGTTTTGGCTGGTGGGGTCGCACCCCGGGGAAAAAATAAACCAAATTCGGGGGAAATGCCAGCATAACAAGCGGCTTTTATTAGATATGTTATTGATTCTGTTGGGGTCGTATACCTTGTAATGTATTATTATTTTAAATTTATTATAATTTTATTTTATTATTATTTTATTATTAATTATTATTATTATTTTTATTAATATTATTTTTTTATTTTATTATTATTAAATTATTTTTAAATTAATATTATTATTATTTTATTTTTAAATTTTATTATTATTATTATTATAATTATATTTTTATTTTTATTATTATTATTATTATTATTTAATTTTATTATTATTATTATTATTTTTAATATTTATTATTATTATTATTATTTTTTTATTATTTTATTAATATTATATTTTTTTTTATTTTTAAATATTTTTATTATTATTATTAATATTATTTTATTATTATTTTATTTTATAAAATTATTATTATTATTATTATTATTTTTATTATTATTATTTTAAATTATTATTTTTAAAATATTTATTTTTAAAAATTATTATTATGTTTATTATTATTATTTTTATTTTATTATATTAATATTATTAATTTATTATTTTATTATTATTTTATTATTTTATTATTTTTTTTTATTTTTTTTTTTAATATTATTTTATTATTATTATTATTATTTTTAAAATTCTCGGGTTCCTCCTGTTTTTTGAGTCAGAAGTGAGACAGTTCGGGATAGATAAGACGTCGACCAACTTACTTTAAAAACGTACCAACGTTATTTCTAAGACGTCGACCAACTTACTTTAGACTCGACCACTTTTATTCAAGACTTTGCCCAAACGTTTTTCAATGTCGGGGTTCTTGCAATTTTCCCAATCAAATAACTGTGTTTTTTAAATAACGTTAAGTGGCCTGGGGGGGAAAAAAGGGTGTACACTTTTCTCTCCCCAGGAAAAATAAACAACCCCACTGCATTCCTGGAGAGATAAACCCTGTGTGCTGGAGTCACACACCCCAGCACTAACCTCCTCACAGACCTGGGGCCCTGCAATCTCCAGAGGCCATGTAATGTTTTGCCTCACGGGGCCCCCCCACACAGGAAGGTATTTTTCTTATTTCATGTTATTTTCCTCTAGTTTCGCTCAAGAAAGACAAGATTTGATCGGGATTTTTTAACCCCAAGGGTTTCCGCCCCGGACAGCTCGAGCTTTGTAAATGCCAATAACTGCTAAATGATATTTTCCCCAATTTAAACTGAATTATTTAAGAATTAAATATAGGAATTATTTTATGAATTATATTATTAAAAACGATCATTATTAGGCTCATCAGCTGATGTATTAAATTATATGGCTGATTTTTTATTATTTTTGGATTATCTGTAGACTACCTGTAGACGGTTCAGTAGACACTGATACTTTTAGACCAATCCAGACATTGTAGATAATAACCCAGACATTGTAGATAATAACCCAGACATTGTAGATAATAACCCAGACATTGTAGATAATAACCCAGACATTGTAGATAATAACCCAGACATTGTTGATAATAACCCAGACATTGTTGCTAATAACCCAGACGTTGTTGATAATAACCCAGACATTGTTGATAATAACCCAGACATTGTTGATAAAAACCCCAGACATTGTAGATAAAAACCCAGACCATTGTTGATAAAAAACCCAGACATTGTTGATAATAAACCAGACATTGTTGATAATAACCCAGACATTGTATAAAATAACCCAGACTTTGTTGATAAAAAACCCAGTCATTGTAGATAATAACCCAGACATTTTTGATAATAACCCAGTCATTTGTAGAAAAATAACCCAGACATTGTTGATAATAAACCCAGTCATTGTAGATAATAACCCAGACATTGTTGATAATAACCCAGTCATTGTAGATAATAACCCAGACATTGTTGATAATAACCCAGACATTGTTGATAATAACCCAGACATTGTTGATAATAACCCAGACATTGTTGATAATAACCCAGACATTGTTGATAATAACCCAGACATTGTTGATAATAACCCAGACATTGTTGATAATAACCCAGACATTGTAGATAATAACCCAGACATTGTTGATAATAACCCAGTCATTGTAGATAATAACCCAGACATTGTTGATAATAACCCAGTCATTGTAGATAATAACCCAGACATTGTTGATAAAACCCAGTCATTGTAGAAATAACCCAGACATTGTTAATAATAACCCAGCATTGTAGAAATAACCCAGACATTGTTGATAAAACCCAGACATTGTTGAAAAATAACCCAGACATTTTTGATAATAACCCAGACATTGTTGATAATAACCCAGACATTGTTGATAATAACCCAGACATTGTTGATAATAACCCAGACATTGTTGATAATAACCCAGACATTGTTGATAATAACCCAGACATTGTAAATAATAACCCAGACATTGTTGATAATAACCCAGACATTGTTGATAATAACCCAGACATTGTTGATAATAACCCAGACATTGTTGATAATAACCCAGACATTGTTGATAATAACCAGACATTGTTGAAAATAACCAGACTTTGTTGATAAAAAACCAGACATTGTTGATAATAACCCAGACATTGTTGATAATAACCCAGACATTGTTGATAATAACCCAGTCATTGTAGATAATATCCAAGCTAGCCTCGTGTAGCTGCTCCTGACAGCTACACAAATGATGATAATTGTGCTGATGATAATGATGATGATGATGATGATGATGACATTGCAGAACATGACAGTTACGTGCGGTTTTGCCGCTTGAATCATCAAGAAAATCAACAAATATTTTACGGTCTTTGCAGGCCTATGGAGGAGGGGTTGTACACAACCCACCAGAATTAGAAACCTTTTTGGAGTGGAGCTGGACTGATACAATGAGCAGTGTTATATAAGGACAGTGTTGCAAGTATTGCAGGCAACTTGCCTGCAATACTTGCAACACTGAGTGGCAATCACTGGTTCAGTGCCTCACTTAACTATAGTACTTTCTAAATTATTCGCTTTTCCCGAGTATGTTTTCGTGTTTCCTCCTCATTTTCCATTAATTCCAATAATTCCCTCTTTCAACTTTCCTCATTTTCGTATTGTTATCCAGATAGATTTGTCTCCTTCAATAATGTTCTTTTTCCTACCTCATTTACTCATTTTTCCAGGTTATGTATTATTTTCTACCAAATTGGTTTTTTTCTCTTCATTTCCCCTTCTCTCGTACTCTGCCTTTCCAGCTTCTGCTCACGTTCCAGATCCTCTCCCCTAGTTACCCTCAGTTTCCAGGTCCCTTCCCATAATTCCCCTCAGGTTCCAGGACCCCTTCCATAGTTCCCCTCAGGTTCCAGGTCCCTTCACGTAGTTCCCTAAAGGGTCAAGGCCCCCTCTCCTAGTTCCCTAAAGGGTCATGGCCCCCTCTCCTAGTTCCCTAAAGGGTCAAGGCCCCCTCTCCTAGTTCCCTAAAGGGTCAAGGTTCCCTCTCCTAGTTCTCCTTAAGTTCCAGGTCCCCTCACCTTGTTACCCTCAGATTTCAGAATCCCTTAACTAATTCCCCTCAGGTTTCACGTCTCCTTACCTAGTTCCCCTCAGCTTCCAGGTCACCTCTCCTAGTTCCCCTTAGGTGCCAAGTCCTCTCTCATAGTTCTCCTTAGGTTCCCGGTCCTCCATAAGTTCTAGGCTCCCTTTCCTAGTTCCACCTCAGGGTTCAGGTCCCTTCCTTTAGTTCTTCTTAGGTTCCAGGTCCCCTCTCCTAGTTCTCCTTATTTTCCAGGTCTCCTCTCCTAGTTCTCCTTATTTTCCAGGTCCCCTCTCCTAGTTCTCCTTAGGTTCCAGGTCCCCTCTCCTAAAAAACCATACCCCCGGCCGGGATTGAACCCGCGGTCATAGAGTCTCAAAACTCCAGCCCGTCGCGTTAGCCACTAGACCAGCTAGCCACAATAAGATTCATCCAACTAGGTATATTTCTACACCATAGGAAGGTTAGCACAGGCACCTCTGTGACCACAAATGCAAGTTTTTACAGACGAATCTCCAGCTAGCGTGGCCGTGACGAACTCTAGCTCAAGTCCCTTCACTGCCGTCAACATGACTTAAGAAATCGTTGGATGAATCTTATTGTGGCTAGCTGGTCTAGTGGCTAACGCGACGGGCTGGAGTTTTGAGACTCTATGACCGCGGGTTCAATCCCGGCCGGGGGTATGGTTTATTTGCAATCGTGTCATTACGATTTCTTAAGTCCCCTCTCCTAGTTCTCCTCAAGTTCCAGGTCCCCTCTCCTAGTCCTCTTTAGGTTCCAGGTCCCCTCCCCTAGTTTTTCTTAGGTTTCAGGTCTACTCTCCTAGTTCTCCTTAGGTTCTGGTCCCGTCTCCTAGTTCCCCTCAGGTTTCAGGGTTTCTCTCCTAGTTCACCTCAGGTTTCAGGTCTACTCCCCTAGTTTTCCTTAGGTTCCAGGTTCCCTCTCCTAGTTCTCCTTAGGTTCCAGGTCCCCTCTCCTAGTTCCCCTCAGTTTGCAGGTCCCTTCTCCTAGTTCCCGCCACGTTCGTGTTCCCCTCCCTAAGTTCACCTCAGGTTTCAGGTTCCCTCTCCTAGTTCCCCTGAGGTTCGTCCTCCCCTCTCCTAGTTCACCTCAGGTTTCAGGTCCACTCCCCTAGTTTTCCTTAGGTTCCAGGTCCCCTCTCCTAGTTCTCCTTAGATTCCAGGTCCCCCCTCTCCTAGTTCTCCTTGGGTTTCAGGTCCTCTCTACAAGTTCTCCTCAGGTTCCAGGTCCCCTCTCCTAGTCCTCTTTAGAAACCAGGTCCCCTCTCCTAATTCTCCTTAGGTGCTAGGTCCCCTCTCATAGTTCTCCTTAGGTTACTGGCCCACTCTCATAGTTCTCCTCAGGTTCTAGGTCCCAGTTCCTACTTCCCCCTCAGAGTTCAGGTCCTTTCCCTTAGTTCTCCTTAGGTTCCAGATCTCCCTCTCCTAGTTCTCCCTAGTTTAGGTCTCCTCTCTTTACTCCTAGTTCTCCTTAGGTTCCAGGTCCCCTCTCCTAGTTCCCCTCAGTTTGCAGGTCCCTTCTCCTAGTTCCCGTCATGTTCGTGTTCCCCTCCCCAAGTTCACCTCGGGTTTCAGGTCCCCTCTCCTAGTTCCCCTCAGGTTCGTCCTCCCCTCTCCTAGTTTACCTCAGGTTTCAGGTCCCCTCACCTAGTTTCCCTCAGTTTTCAGGTCCCATCACCTAATTCCTCTCAGGTTCCAGGTCTCCTCCCCAGTTCACCTCTGGTTTCAGGTTCCCTCCCCTAGTTCTCCTTGGGTTCCAGGTCCTCTCTCCTAGTTCCCTTCAGGTTTCAGGTCCCTTACTCAGTTCCCTTCAATTTCCAGGTCCTCATCACCTAGGTCCTCTCATGTTTAAGATCCACTCCCGTAGTTCATCTCAGGTTTCAGGTCTGTCACCTTGTTCCCCTCAGGTTTCAGGTCCGCTCACCTAGTTCACCTTAGATTTCAGGTCCCATGACCTAGTTCACCTCAGCTTTCAGGTCCTCTCACGTGGTTCACCTCAGGTTTCAGGTCCCTCACCTAGTTCGCCTCAGGTTTCAGGTCCCCTCACCTAGTTTATCTCAGGTTTTAGGTCCTCTCACTTAGTTTATCTCGGGTTTGAGGTCCCTACTCTAGTTCCCTTCAGGTTTCAGGCCCCCTCACCTAGTTCACCTCAGGTTTCAGGTCCCTCACCTAGTTCTTCTCAGGTTTCTGGTCCCCCACCTAATTCCCCTTAGGTTCCAGGTCCCCTCACCTAGTTCACCTCAGATTTCAGGTCACATGACCTAGTTCACCTCAGCTTTCAGATACTCTCACGTGGTTCACCTCAGGTTTCAGGTCCCTCACCTAGTTCGCCTCAGGTTTCAGGTCCCCTCACCTAGTCCACCTTATGTTTCAGGTCCAATCACCTAGTTCAACTCAGGTTTCATGTCCCTCACCTAGTTTCTCTCAGGTTTCAGGTCCCCTCACCTAGTTTATCTAAGGTTTTAGGTCCTCTCACTTAGTTTATCTCGGGTTTGAGTCCCACCCTAGTTCTCCTCAGGTTTTCAGTCCCCTCACCTAGTTCATCTCAGGTATCAGGTCCCACACCTAGTCTTCTCATGGTGGGGGGGGGTTTCCTGGTCCCCAACCTAATTCCCACAGGTTCAGGTCCCTCCACCAAGTCCCTTCACTATTTCCCCTCTCCATTTCCCCCTCACCAATTTCCTCTAACCAAGTTCCCCTCATCTAGTTTCCCTCACCAGGTTCCCCTCACCAGGTTCTCCTCACCAGGTTCCCCTCGCCAAGTTCCAAATCACCAAGTTCCCATCACCAAGTTCCCCTTACCAAGTTCCTCTCACCAAATTCCACACACCTAGTTCTCCTCACCAGGTTTCCCTTCACCAATTCACCTCCCAGTTTCCCCCCTCGCTAAGTTTCCTCACCATATTCCTCTCACCAACTTCCCCTCAACAAATTCCCCTCACCAAGTTCCCCTAACTAAGTTCCCCTCACCTAGTTCCCCTCACCATGTTCCTCTCACCAACTTTCCCTCACCAAGTTCCCCTCACCAAGTTGCCCTCTCCAAGTTCCCCTCACCAAGCTCCCCTCACCAAATTCCCCTCACCAAGTTCCCCTCCCTAAGTTTCCCTCACTAAATTCCCCTCACCAAGTTCCCCTCACCAAGTTCCCCTCACCAAGTTCCCCTCACCAAGTTTCCCTCACCAGGTTCCCCTCACCAAGTTCCCCTCACCAAATTTCCCTCACAAAATTCCCCTCACCAAGTTTCCCCTCACCTACTTCTCCTCACCAAGTTCCCCTCACCAAGTTCCCCTCACCAAGTTCCCCTCACCTAGTTCCCCTCACCTTGATCCCCTCACCAAGTTCCCCTCACCAAGTTCCCCTCACCAAGTTCCCCTCACCTAGTTCCCCTCACAACTTGTTCCCTCACCACGTTCACCTTCACCAGTTCCCCTCACCAAGTTCCCCTCAAATAGTTTTCCCCTCACCAAGTTCCCCTCATCAAGTTTCCCCTCAGCAAATTCCCTTACCAAGTTCCTCACCACGTTCCCCACACCTAGTTCCCCTCACCATGTTCCCCTCACCAAGTTCACTCACCAAGTTCCCCACACAAGTTTCCTCTTCCAATGTTCCCCTCAAGCAAGCTCCCCTCACCAAATTCTCACCTAGTCCCTCACTAAGTTCCCCACACTAAGTTCCCCCGCACCAAGTTCCCCTCATCAAGTTCCCCTCACCAAAGTTTCCCTCATTAGAAATGTTTCCCCTCACCAAGTTCCCTCACGAAGTCCCCTCACAAGTTTTCTCACTAGTTCCCCTCTCCAAGTTTCCCCTCACAAGTCCCCTCACCAAGTTTCCCCTGCACCAGGTTCCCCTCACCATTCCCCTCACCAAAGTTTCCTCACAAATTCCCCTCATCCAAGTTTCCCCTCACTACTTCACCTCACCAAGTTTCCCCTCACCAATTCCCTCACCCAAGTTCCCCTCCACCTAGTTCCCCTCACCTTTACCCCTCACCAAGTTCCCCCTCACCAAGTTCCCCTTCACCAAGTTCCCCTCACCTATTTCCCCTCACCTTTCCCCACACCACGTTCCGCCTTCCCAAGTTCCCCTCACTCAAGGTTCCCCTCAAATAGTTCCCCTCAACCAAGTTCCCCTCATCAAGTTCCCCTCAGCAAATTCCCCCTCACCCAAGTTTCCCCTCAACAAGGTTTCCCCTCACCTAGTTCACCTCACCATGTTCCCCTCCCCAAGTTCCACTCACCAAGTTCCCCTCAACAAGTTCCGCCTCTCCAAGTTCCCCACACCAAGCTCCCCTCTCACCAAATTCCCCTCACTCTAGTTCCCCCACAAAGTTTCCCTCACTAATTCCCCTCCCAAGTTCCCCCTCAATCAAGTTCCCCTCACCAAGTTTCCTCCAAAAATTTTTTTAAGTTCCCCTCACCAAAGTTTCCCCTTCACACACGAAGTTCCCCTCACCAAGTTTTCCTCACATAAGTTCCCTCTCCAAGTTCCCCACACCAAGTTCCCCTCAACAATTCCCCTCACCAAGTTTCCCCTCACCTAGTTTCCCCACACCAATTTCCTCCTCACCAAGTTCCCCTCACCAAGTTCCCCTCAACAGTTTCCTCACAAAATTCCCCTCACCAAGCTCCCCTCACCAGTTCCCCTCACCAAGCTCCCGTCACCAAGTTCCCTCAAAAGTTACCCTCACCAATTTCACTCACTAAATTCCCCTCACCAAGTCCCCTCACTGGGTGGCACCCTCACCAAGTTCCCCTAAACTTAAGTTCCACTCACCAAGTTCCTCTCACCAAGTTCCCCTCAACCAAGTTCCTCTCACCAAGTTCCCCCTAACAATAGTTTCACCTCCACCAGTCCCCTACCAAGTTCCCACTAACTAATTTCCTCTCACCAAGTCCCTTCACCAAGTTTCCTCTAACTAATGTTCCCCCTCACCAAGTTTCCTCTCACCAAGTTCCCCTCACCAAGTTCCCCTCACGAAGTTTCCTTCACCAAGTTCCCTTCACCAAGTTCCCCTAACTAAGTTCCCCTCACCAAGTTCCTCTCACCAAGTTCCCCTCACCAAGTTCCCCTCACCAAGTTCCCCTAACTAAGTTCCCCTCACCAAGGTCCTTCTCAACAAGTTTCCCCTCACCAAGTTCCCCTCACCAAGTTTCCCCACAACCAGTTTCCCTTCACACAATTCCCCTCACCAAGTTCCCCTCCCCAATTTTCCCCCTCACCAATTCCCCTCAACCAAGTTTCCCTTCACCAAGTTTATGTGTTTTTTTTTTTTCCCCTCACCAATTTCCCCTCACCAAGTTCCCCTCACAAAGTTATTCCCTCACCAATTCCCCTCACCAAGTTCCCTCACAAAGTTCCCTCACCAAGTTCCCCTCACCAATTTCCCCTCACCAAGTTCCCCTCACCAAGTTCCCTTCACCAAGTTCCCCTCACCAAGTTCCCCTCACCAAGTTCCCCTCACCAAGTTCCCCTCACCAAGTTCCCCTCACCAATTCCCTTCACCAAGTTCCCCCTACCAAGTCCCTTCACCAAGTTCCCCCTCACCAAGTTTTCCCCTCACCAAGTTTCCCTCACCAAGAACCCTTCACCAAGTTCCCCTCACTACAAGTTCCCCTCACCAATTCACCCTCACCATTATCCCCTCACCAAGTTACCCTTCACCAAGATCCCATCACAAAGTACCCCTCCCAAGTACCCCTCACAAGTTCCCCTTACCAAGTTCCCCTCACCAAGTTCCCATCACACAGTTTCCCCATCACCAAGTCCCCCTCACCAATCCCATCACCAAGTTCCCTCACAAAAGTTCCACAACCAAGTTCCCCTCACCCAAATTCCCCTCACCAAGTATCCCCTCACCAGTTCCTTCCACCAAGGTTCCCCTCACCAAGTCCCCTCACCAAGTTCCCCCTAACAAAGTTCCACTCACCAAGTTTCTCTCACCAAGTCCCCTAACCAATTTCCCCATCACCAAGTTCCCCTCACCAAGATCCCTTCACCAAGTTCCGCCTCACCAAGATCCCCCTCCATAATTTTTCACTCACCAAGTTCCCCTCACCAAGATTCCCTTCACCAAGTTTCCACTCACCAAGTTCCCCTCACCAAGTTCCCCTCACCAAGTACCACTCATCAAGTTCCCCTCACCAAGTTCCCCTCACCAAGTTCCCCTCACCAGTTCCCCTCACCAATTCCCTCACCAAGTTTCCCTCACCAAGTTTCCCCCTCACCAAGGTACCTCTCACAAGTTCCCCTCACCATTCCACTCACCAAGTTCACCTCACCGAGTCCCCTCACCAATTCCCCTCACCAAGTTCCCCCTCACCAAGTTCCCCACACCAAGTTCCCTTCACCTAGTTTCCCCTCACCAATACCCCTCACCAAGTTCCCTCAGCAAATTCCCCCTCTACCAAGTTCCCCCTCAACAAGTTCCCTCACCTATTCCCCTCACTATGTTCCCCTCACCAAGTTCCTCCCCTCCACCAAGTTCCCCCTCAACTAGTTCCCCTCTCCAAGTTCCCTCACACAAGCTCCCTTCACAATTCCCTCCCCCCACCAATTTCCCCTCACAAAGTTTCCCTCACATAATTCCTTTCAACCAAGGTTCCGCTCACCAATCCCCTAACCATGGTTTCCCTCATAAGTTCCCCCTCACCAAGTTCCCCATCACGAAGTTCCCCTCACCAAGTTTTCCTCACAAAGTTCCCCTCTCCAAGTTCCCCGCACCAATTTCCCATCAACAAATTCCCCTCACCAAGTTTCCCCTCACCAGTTTTACCCCTCACCAAGTTCCCCCACCCAGTTCCCCTCACCAATTCCCGTCACCAAGTTCCCCTCTCCAAGTTCCCCTCACCAATTTCCCTCACTAAATTCCCCTCTCCAAGGCTCCCCTCAACCAAGTTCCCCCTCACCAAGCTCCGTCACCAAGTCCCCTCAATAATTGTCCCCCTCAACAGTTTCCCTCACTAAATTCCCCTCACCAAGATCCGCCCTCACCAAGTTTCCTCACCAACTTTTATCCCTAACTTATTTCCCCTCACCAAGTTCCTCTCACCTCTTCCCCTCACCAAGTTCCCCTCACCAGTTTTTCCCCTAACTAATTTCCCCTCACCAAGTTCCCTTCACCAAGTTCCCCTAACAAAGTTTCCTCTCACAAGATCCCCTCAGAAGTTTCCCCGTCACCAAGTTTCCCATCATCAACCAAGTTCCCCTCACCAAGTTCCCTCACCAAGTTCCCCTCACCAAGTTCCCTCACCAATTTCCCCTCACCAATCCCTTCACCAATTTCCATCACTCAAGTTCCCCTAACTAAGTTCCTTTCACCATGTTCCCCTCACGAGGTTCCCCTCACCAAGTTCCCTTTCACCAAGTTCCCCAACTAAGATCCCCTCACCAAGTTCTCTCCCAAGTTCCCCTCACAAGTTCCCTCACGAAGTTTCCTTCATCAAGTCCCTTCACCAAGTTTCCTAAACTAAGTTTCCCCTCCCCAAGTTTCCCCACACAAGTTCCCTCTCCAGTTCCCATCACCAGTTCCCCTAACTAAGTTCCCCTCACCAAGTCCTCTCACCAATCCCCCCTCACCAAGTTCCCTCACCAAATTCCCATTTACCAAGTTCCCTTCACCAAGTTCCCCTCACCAAGATCTCCCTCACCAAGTTCCCCCTAACCAAAGTCCCCTCACCAAGTTCCTCTCACCAAGTTCCCCTCACGAATTTCCACTCACAAAGTTCCCCTCACCAAGTTCCTTCACCACAAGTTCCCCTCACAAGTTCCCCTCACCATTTCACCCCTCACCAAGTTCCCTTCACCAAGTTCCCTTCACCAGTACCCCTCAGCCCAAGTATCCCCACACCAAGTCCCCTCACCAAGTTACCCTCACCAAGTTCCCCACACAAAGTTCCCTTCACCAAGTTCCCCCACCAAGTTCCCCTCACCAATTATCTCCTCACCAAGTTCCCTACCAAGTACATTCACCATTTCCCTCACCAAGTTCCCCTCACCAAGTTCCCCTCACAAAGTTCCCTTCCCAAGTTTCCCCTCACCAAGTCCCCTCACCAAGTTCCCCTCACCAAGTTTTCCCTCACCAAGTTCCCCCCTCACAAAGTACCCCTTCACTCAATTCCCCCTCACCAAGTTCCCCTCACCAATTTCCCCTCACCAAGTACCCCTACCAAGTTTCCCTTCACCAAATTTCCCCTCACCAAGTTCCCCTCACCAAGTTCCCCACACAAAGTTCCCTTCACCAAGTCCCCACACCCATTCCCCTCACCAATTTCCCTCACCAAGATTCCCTCTCCAAATCCCCTCACCAAGTTCCTTCCACCACGTTCATCTCACCAAGTTACCCTACAAGTTTCCCCTCACAAGTTCCCCTCAACAATTCCCCTCACCAAGTTCCCCTAACTAAGTTCCCCTCACCAAGTTCCTCCTCACCAAGTTCCCCTCACCAAGTTCCCCTCACCAAGTTCCCCTCACCAAGTTCCCCTCACCAAGTTCCCCTCACCAAGTTCCCCTCACCAAGTTCCCCTCACTAAGTTCCCCTACCAGTTCCCCTCACTAACAAGTCTCCCCTCACCAAGTTCCCCTCACCAAGTTCCTCTCACCAAGTTCCCCTCACCAAGTTCCCCTCACCAAGTTCCTCTCACCAAGTTCCCCTCACCAAGTTCCCCATCCCCAAGTCCCCTCCAAACAGTTCCCCTCACCAAGTTCCTCACACCAAGTTCCCCTCACCAAGATCCCCACACAAGTTCCTCTCACCAAGTTTCCCCTCACCAAGTTCCCCTCACTAAGTACCCTCACAAGTTCCCCCTCACCAAGTACCCCACATCAAGTTCCCCTCACCAATTCCACTCACCAAGTTTTTCCCCTCACCCAAGTTCCCCTCACCAATTACCCCTTCACCAGTTCCCCTCACCAAGTTCCCCCTCACCAAGTTCCCCTACCAAGTTCCCCTCACCAAGGTTCCCCTCACCAAGTTCCCCTCACCTAGTTCCCCTCACTCAAGTACCCCTCATCAAGTTCCCCCTCACCAAGTTCCGCCTCACCAATTTCCCCTCACCAATTCCCCTAACCAAGTTCCCACACCAAGTTCCCCTCACAAAGTTCCCCTCACCCAGTATCCCCTCACCAATTTCAACCCCCAAGTTCCCCTCACCAAGTTCCCCTCAACAATGAGAGAATTGGAGGGTTCCCCTCCCCCCCCCGGGGGCCCCCCATACCCCCGCACCCAAGTTCCCCTCACCATGTTCCCCCGCACCAAGTCCCCAACTAATTTTCCCCTCACCAAGTGTTTTTTTTTTTGTCCCCTCACCAAGTTCCCCTCACCAAGTTCCCCTCACCAAGTACCCTCACCAAGTTCCCCTCACCAATTCCCCTCACCAAGTTCCCCCTAACTAAGGTTCCCCTCACCAAGTTTCCCCTCACCAAGTTCACCCACACCAAGTTCCCCTCACCAAGTTCCCTCACCACGTACCCCCTCATCAAGTTCCCCTCACCAAGTTCCTCTACACCAAGTTCCCCTCACCAAGTTCCCCTCACCAAGTTGCCTCACCAAGTTCCCCTCCTAGTTCCCCTCACCAATTTCCCAATCACCAAGTTTCCCGCTCACCAAGTTCCCCCTCACCAAGTTTCCCTCACTAAGTGTCTCCCTCACCAAGTTCCCCTCACCAAGTTCCTCTTCACCAAGTACCTCTCACCAAGTTCCCCTCCAACCAGTGTTTCCCCTCACCAAGTTCTCTCACCAAGTTCCCCCCTCACCAAGTTCCCCCACCAAGTTCCCCACACCAAGTACCCCTCACCAAGTTCCTCTCATCCAAGTTCCTCTCACCGAGTTTCCCCTCACCAAGTTCCTCTTACCAATTCCCCTCACCAAGTTTCCCCCTCACCAAGTTCCCCTCACCAATTCCCCTCACCAAGATTTCCCCACTAAGTTTCCCCTCCTAAGTTATCCCCTCTCCAAGTTCCCCTCACCAAGTTCCCTTCACCAAGTTCCCCTCACCAAGTTCCCCTCACGCCAGTTTCCTCGCCTAATTTTCCCCCTCACCAAGTTTCCCTCACTAAGTTCCGCTCACCAAGTACCACCACCAAGTTACCCCTCACCAAGTTCCCCTCACCAAGGTTCCCCTAATCAAGTACCCCTCACCAAGATCCCCTCATCAAGTTCCGCTCACAAGTTCCCCCTCACCAAGTCCCCTCACCAAGTTTCCCTCACCAACTTCCCTTTCTCAAGTTCCCCTCACCAAGTTCCCCTCACCAAGTTCCCCTCACCAAGTTCCCCTCACCAAGTTCCCCTCATCAAGTTCCCTCACCAAGTTCCCCTCACCAAGTTCCCCTAACTAAGTCCCCTCACCAATTTCCCCTAACTAAAGTACCCCTCACCAAGTTCCCCTAACCTAAGTTCCCCTCACCAAGTTCCCCTCACCAAGTACCCCTCACCAAGTTCCCCTCACCAAGTTCCCCTCACCAAGTTCCCCCTCAACCAAGACCCCTCACCCAGTTCCCTCTCCTAAGTTCCCCACATCAAGTTCCCTCACCAATACCCCTCACCAAGTTCCCCCTCACCAAGTTTCCCCACACCAATTCCCTTCACCAGTTCCCCTCACAAGTTCCCCTCACTCAATACCCCTCACCAAGTCCCACTAACAAAGTATCCCTCACCAAGTTCCCCTAACGAAGTTCCCCTCACCAAGTTCCCCTCACCAGTACCCTCACCAAGTTCCCTCACCAAGTTCCCTCACCAAGTTCCTCTTCTCGGGGGGGGCCAAACCCCTCACCAAGTTCCTCCTCCTCACCAAGTTCCCCTCATCAAGTTCCCTCACCAAGTACCCCTCCCCAAGTTCCCCTCACCAAGTTCCCCTCACAAAGCTACCCCTCACCAAGTCCCCTAACCAAGTTCCCCCACCAAGTTCCCCCACCAGTACCCCTCACCAAGTACCCCTCACCAAGTTCCCCCCTCATCAAGTTCACCTCACCAAGTCCCTCACCAAGTTCCCCTCACCAAGTTCCCCACACCAAGTTTCCCTCACCAAGTCCCCTCTCCCCAGCACCCCTCATCAAGTTTCACCTCACAAGATCCCCTCATCAAGTTCCCCTCACCAACACCCTCATCAAGTTCCCCTCATACAATTTCCCCTCACCAAGCATATACCCCTCATCAAGTTCCCCTCACAAGTTCCCATCAAGTTCCCCTCTTCAAGTATCCCCTCACAAGTTTCCCCTCATCAAGTTCCCCTCACCAAGTTCCCCTCACCAAGTTCCCCTCACCAAGTTCCCCTCACCAAGTTCCCCTCACCAAGTTCCCCTCACCAAGTTCCCCTCACCTAGTTACATTATTCACTATATCCGCCGAGGACAAAATTAATACGTCTCCCTCTCATAAATATTATTATCTCCGCCATTTCTAGAGGTGATTCAATTGTAGTGTCCCCTTACATTCTCCCCTCGTTACTGCCTCTCTTACCCTCTGCTTCACCTCTTGTTACTTCCTTTTTTACCCCCTCCTTCACCCCTTGTTGCTGCCTCTTTTACCCCTTCCCTCACTGTCTCTGTATACCCTGGCACCATCTTCACTTTCTTTGTTAACCTCTATACCCCTCGTTCCTGCATCTATTACCCTCTCTTCCCCTCATTGCTACCTCTCTTGCCCACTTCTTTATCCTTCATTGCTGCCTCTCTTGTCCTCTCATTCTTCCTTCATTGATGTGTCTCTTTCACACTCCTTCCTTCACTGCTGCCTCTCTTAAACTCTCCTCTCTGGTGCCTCTCTTACAGTCCTCCTTTCCCCTCATTGCTGCCTCTCTTAAACTCTCCTCTCTGGTTGCTCTCTTACAGTCTCCTTCACTCATGCTGCCTCTCTTAAACTCTCCTCTCTGGTGCCTCTCTTACAGTCTCCTTCACTCACTGCTGCCTCTCTTAAACTCTCCTCTCTGGTGCCTCTCTTACAGTCTCCTTCACTCACTGCTGCCTCTCTTAAACTCTCCTCTCTGGTGCCTCTCTTACAGTCTCCTTCACACACTGCTGCCTCTTACAGTCTCCTTCACTCACTGCTGCCTCTCTTAAACTTCTCATCTTGCTGCCTCTCTTACACTCTCTTCCATCATTACTGCCTCTTTTACACTCTCTTCCATCATTACTGCCTCTCGTACACTCTCTTTCCATCATTACTGCCTCTCTTACACTCTCCTTCCATCATTACTGCCTCTCTTACACTCTCCTTCCATCATTACTGCCTCTCTTACACTCTCCTTCCATCATTACTGCCTCTCGTACCCCCTCTCATTTCCATCTCCTTTCCCCTTTTCTTACACTCTCTTCCATCATTACTGCCTCTCGTACACTCTCCTTCCATCATTACTGCCCCTCGTACACTTCCTTCATCATCACTGCCTCTCTTACACTCTTCTTCCATCATTACTGCCTCTCTTACACTCTCCTTCCATCATTACTGCTTCTCATACACTCTCTTTCTACCTTTGCTACCTTCTCATTCTCTTTTTTCCCCTCGTTGCTGCCATTCTTTTCCTCGAATTCTCCCCTTGTTACTGCCTCTCTTACCCTCTACTTCACGCCACGTTGCTGCTTCTCTTAGTCTCTCCTTTTCGTATTGTAGTTTCTTTCTCCATCTCTCAACCCTTCCACCGTCCTTCAGTCTTAATCTACTTCTCTCTCTCTCTCTCTCTCTCTCTCTCTCTCCTCTCTCTCTCTCTCTCTCTCTCTCTCCTCTCTCTCTCTCTCTCTCTCTCTCTCTCTCGTCTTCTTGGATGCGTCTTACCATCTGCATAAATGTCATCATTCTTCTCTATTAAGCATCGACCAGTTTTTTTACGAACTAGCGCGTATGCGCATGAGCGCACACGCACACACCCAAGTTTGCAACAAGGCTAGTTCCGGCCTGACAACATTGGAGGAAAGGAGGGTCAGGGTAGACATGATAACGACATACAAAATATTGCGTGGGATAGAAAAGGTGGACAGAGACAGGATGTTCCAGAGAGGGGACATAATTGGGTCATATTGGAAGTTGAAGACTCAGATGAGTCAAAGGGCTGTTAGGAAGTATTTCTTCAGTCATAGAGTTGTCATGCAAGTGGAATAGTCTGGCAAGTGATGTTGTGGAGGCACGAACCATACTTAGTTTTATGACGAGGTATAATGTAGGTTATGGAGCAGGGAGAGAGGAGACGAAGTAGCGGTCAATGAAGAGGTGGGGCCAGGAGCTGAGTCTCGAACCCTGCAACCACAAATAGGTGAGTACAAAAAGGTGAGTACACACACACACACACACATGCCGTACCCAATGCCCCACCCACCTCATTACAAACTCCACAGTCACCCCCCCCCCAATAGTTCCTCGTCAGGTTTCCCGCTTCCCCACCCCAACGTACCCCCCAGACCACAGTTTTAGAAGGTTTGGTATACAAATTCAGATGGAATTACAAATGAATGTGAGGAGTGGCATGAGAGAATCAAGGAGACATCTCCAGACATAATAGCACTCACAGAAACGAAACTCACCAGGATGGTAACAGATGCAATCTTTCCATCCGGATATCAGATACTGAGGAGAGATAAAGGGAGCAGAGGGGGAGGGGGAAGGAGTTGCACTACTCACTGAAAACCGGTGGGGATTTGAGGAAATGGAAGGGATGTATGGAATCGGAGAAAGGGACTACACAGTAGGAACAATCCAATCTGGGTGCCCTATGATGGTAATTGCAGTAATTTACAACCTGCCACAGAACTGCAGGAGGCTAAGAGTTGGCAGAAGAGCTCACATGGGTAGAGCAAAGTTACTAGTTATGGGTGATTTCAATCATATGGAGAATGACCTGGAGCCCCATGGAGGTCCCAAAACTGGGAGAGCCATGATGACATGTGGTACTGGAGTACCTCACGCATCAACATGTTAGGGACACCACCAGAAAGAGAGGTGAGGATGAACCAGCAAGATTGAACCTAGTATTCAAGTTGACTAATTCGAACATCGAGGATATAACGTATGAATGGCCCTTTGGAGCTAGTGATCACGTGGTTCTGAGCTTTGAATACATATTCGAGTTACAAGTGGAGAGGGTAACAGGAATTGGAATGGAAAAGCCAAACTACAAAAGATGAGACTACACAGGCATGAAGAACTTCCTGCAAGACGGTCAATGGGAAAGAGAATTGGCAGGAAAACCAGAAAAAGAAATGATGGACTACATGACCACAAAATGCAAGGAGGCAGAGGAGAGGTTTGATCCCAAATGGAACAGAAATAATGGGAAGACCAGAAGGAGCCCGTGGTTCACCTAAAAGTGTAGGGAGGCAAAAACTAAGTGAACTAGAGAATGGAAAAAGTACAGAAGACAAAGGACCCAGGAAAATTAAAGATTAGCCGAAGAGCCAGAAACGAATTTGCACGGATAAGGAGGGAGGCTCAATGACAATACGGAAAGTATACAGCATCGAACGTCAAATCTGACCTCATGCTGTTGTATAGCCACATTAGGAGGAAAACAACAGTCAAGGACCAGATAACCTGGCTAAGAAAGGGAGGTGGGGAGTTCACAAAAAAATTACCAAGAAGTATATGAGGAGCTCAATATGAGATTTAAAGTATTTACAATGGAAACAGGAAAGTCAGAAGAGGGAAATACACCAACAAGTGCTGGATGAAATACACACAGACGAGGAGGTAAAGAACCAGCTATTTGAAGTTGATACCTTAAAGGCAGTGGGACTAGACAACATTTGTCCATGGGTCCTTAGAGACACAGCAGAGTTGCTGAGTGCCACTAACAAAAATCTTCAACACATCCATTGAAAATGGGCATCTACCTGAGGTATGGAATATGGCAAATGTGGCCCAATTTTTAAGGACACAGACACGAGGAATTCAGCTACAGACCTGTTTCACTGACGTGTATAGTATGCAGAGTCATGGAGAAGATTATCAGGAGGAGAGTGGTGGAACACCTAGAAAGAAAGAAGCTTATAAGCGACAACCAGCACGGATTCAGGGAAGGAAAATCCTTTGTCACAAACCTACTGGAGTTTCATGACAAGGCAATGGAAGTAAGACACGAGAGAGAGGGGTGGATAGATTCCATTTTCTTGGACTACAAGAAGACCTTCGACACAGTTCTCCTGTTATGTGTGCCTGATCCTCTTGCAAAAGCAAGAGGATCAGGCACACATAACAGGAGAGGCACTGCAATGGACGAAAGAATATCTGATAAGGAGGCAAGAACGAGTCATGGTACGTGACGAAGTGTCAGAGTGGGCACCTGTGACAAGCGGGGTTCCACAGGGGTCGGTCCTAGGACTAGTGCTATTTTTGGTATATGTGAATGACATGACGGGAGGGATATACTCAAAAGTCTCCCTGTTTGCAGATGATGTGAAGTTAATGAGGAGAAATAAATCGGATGACGATCAGGCAGGACTACAAAGAGACCTGGACAGGCAACTCCTTGAATTTAACCCTGCCAAATGCAAGGGCATGATGATCAGGAAAGGACAAAGAAGACCGCAGACAGGACGTCACATCGACCTGGACAATCTACAGTACTACAGCTGCACTACAAGTATTGTATCACCTATGAGTGGTTGTTTGGGTGTGGGGTTCCAGGTTCCAATTAACCGCCAAGCTGTATGTGAATGGTCTAACTCTCATAGCACGATAAAGAATAGGCACTCAAGTATTCAATAAGGTTTAGCAAATGGTAATCCATTGAACAAGGATTAACTCACTATAAGCAGGTCGAGCATAGGCAACACTGTAAGGGTGGGAGTCAGGTCACAAGAGGTTGTGGACACAAGCGACAACTGAGAATCTACATTACACTCCAAGCACAAGCCACCTACTTTTCAGACACATAATAAACCCACACATAATTCAACAGGTAGTAGGTTGGCAGACAGCAACCACCCAGGGAAGTACTACCGTCCTGCCAGATGACTGTGAAACAAAAACCTGTAATTGTTTGCAAAGATGGTAGGATTGCTGGTTTCTTTTTTTGTCTCATAAACACGCTAAGATAACCCGGGATATTTTGCTACTCCTACTTACACTTTGGTCACACTTCACAGACACGCACATGCATATATATATATACATACATCTAGGTTTTTCTCCTTTTTCTAAATAGCTCTTGTTCTTTTTTATTTCTTCTATTGTCCATGGGGAAGTGGAAAAGAATCTTTCCTCCGTAAGCCATGCGTGTCGTATGAGGCGATAAAATGCCGGGAGCAATGGGCTAGTAACCCCTTCTCCTGTATACAATTACTAAAAAAGAGAAGAAGAAAAACTTTTTAAAACTGGGTTGCTTAAATGTGCGTGGTTGTGTGCGGATGACAAGAAACAGATGATTGCTGATGTTTGAATGAAAAGAAGTTGGATGTCCCGGCCCTAAGCGAAACAAAGCTGAAGGGGGTAGGGAGAGTTTCAGTGGGGGGAATAAATGGGATTAAATCTGGAGTATCTGAGAGAGTTAGAGCAAAGGAAGGGGTAGCGTAATGTTAAAAAGATCAGTTTTTGGAAGGAGAAAAGAGAATATGAATGTGTAAATTCAAGAATTATGTGGATTAAAGTAAAGGTTGGATGTGAGAAGGGGGGTCATAATAAGCGTGTAGCACCTGGGAAGAGGGGAATGCAGAGGAGAGAGAGAGATTTTGGGGAGTGTAATGAATGAAAGGACCCTTTTGAACCAAGGAGGGAAAATTGGGGTGGGGGACTTGAATCTAAAGTGGGAAAATTTTTTTTAGGGGGGGGGTGGGTGTTTGGGGTGCCAGGTGTAAATGAAATGGGAGCCCTTTGATTGAACTTTGTATAAAAGGGGGTTTATTATAGGTAAACATATTTTAAGAAAAAGGAATAAAAAAGTATACACGATATGATTGGGCGAAATGACAGTTTTTTGGATTATGTATTGGTGATAAAGATGTTGAGTAGACTTCAGGATGTACATTTTATAGAGGGGCCACAGATATATCAACCCTTTTCTAGTTGTACTACCTGAGAGTAAAAGGTAATGGGGATAAAGGGAAATAGAACTTAGGGAAGAGAGAGGTGAAGGTTTATAAAACTAAAAGAAGGCATTTAGGGTAAGATATAAACAGTTTTGGGAGGATGATGGGCAAATGAGAGAAAGGCAAATGGGGGTCGAAAGAGGTAGGGGGGTAGGTTTAAAAATGTAGTGTTAGAGTGTTCAGAAAGTTTGGGGTTACGGGAAGGGGGGGTGCAGGGGGGGAAGGGGAGCGTTTGGTGGAAATGATGTTTAAAAAGAAGTAGAAAGGGGAAAAAAAGTTAGCATTGAGAATTTTTAAAAGTAAAGTGATGAAGGGGGGAAGGGTATATGGAGAAAAAGAGAGAATTTTAAGAGGGGGTGAACAATGTAAAAAAAGAGCAAATGAAGATGGGTGAGATTTATCAAAAATTTTGTTGAAAATAAGAAAAAGTTTTGGGAGTGGTTTAAAGTTAAAAAGCCTAAAAAACAAAGGGATTTGTCAGTTAAAAATAGGAGAGGAGAGTTATTAAAGGGAGATTTAGAGGTTTTGGGAAGAGGGAAAAAATATTTTAGGAAATTGTTAAATGTTGATGAAAAAGGGAAGCTGGATTTCGTGTATAGGGCAAGGGAAAAAAATCTTGTGGGGTGAGGAAGACCCAGTTGTGAGTGGGGGGGAAATTCGGGGCAGAGGTAAAATGAAAGGGGAAAGGGCACGGGATTGAGGGAAAAAGATAAAATGTTAAAAGCAGGTGGGGATAAGTTTTGGATGGTTGGTGAAATTTTTTAAATAAAGTATGGAAGGGGGAAAGGGGTAAACCTAGGGGGGCAGAGAGATGCATATTCCTTTGTATAAAGGCAAAGGGGATAAAAGGAGTGCAAAAATTTAGGGGGATAAGTCTGTTGAGTGTACCTGGAAAAGTGATGGTAGAGTTATAATGAAAAAAATAAGAGTAAACGGAGAATAGGATAGCAGATGAAACAAGGAGGCTTTAGGAAAGGTAGGGGGTGTGGGACCGGGTGTTTACAGTGAAACATAAAAGTACAGTATTTCAGAAAAGGCTAAAGAGGTCTTTGTGGCAATTATGGATTTGGAAAAGGCCTTTTATGACAGGGGGATAGGGGGGCAATTTGTGGCAGATTTTGCAAGTGAATGGTGTAGGAGGTAGGTTACTGAAAGCAGTGAGAGTTTTTACGAGGATAGTGAGGCTAAAAGTTAGATATGAGGAAAGAGGGAAATTTTTTCCCAGTAAAATAGCCTTAGACAAGGATGTGTGATGTCACCGTGGTTGTTTTAATATATTATAGATGGGGTGTAAGAAAAGTAAATGCGAGGGTCTTGGCAAGAGGCGTGGAGTTAAAAAAAGAATCACACACAAAGTGGGAGTTGTCACAGCGCTCTTTGCTGATGACACTGTGCTCTTGGGAGATTCTGAAGAGAAGTTGCAGAGATTGGTGTTTGAATTTGGTAGGTGTGCAAAAGAAGAAAATTAAAGGTGAAACAGGAAAGGAAGGTTATAGGATACAAAAAGATTAGGTGATGAAAGATTGATATCAATTGGAGGAGAGAGTAGGAAGGAGGTGAACGTATCAGAATTTGGGAGGGGGATGTCAGCGATGGGTCTATGAAAGATGAGTGAACATAGAATTGATGAGGGAAAAAAGAGTGATGGTGCACTTAGGAGTCTGTGAGACAAAGAACTTTGTCCTTGGAGGCAAAAGGGGAATGTATGAAAAGGTATAGTTTACCAACGCTTATATGGGTGTGAAGCGTGGGTGATAAATGTTTCAGCGAGGAGAAGCTGGAGGCAGGGAGATGTCATGTCTGAGGGAAATGTGTGGTGTGAATTAATGAGAAAATTTTCGTAGTTTGGAAGTTAGGAGGAGGTGCGGGATTACCAAAACTGTTGTCCAAAGAGGGCTGGGGAAAGGGGTTTGTTGAGGGGTTGGACATGTAGAGAGAATGGAGCGAAACAGATGACTTCAAGAGTTATCAGTCTGTAGTGGAAGAAGGCGGGGTAGGGGTCGGCCTAGGAAGGGTTGGAGGGAGGGGGTAAAGGAGGTTTTGGTCGAGGGGCTTGACTTCCAGCAGCATGCGTGAGCGGTTTGATAGGAGTGATGGAGGACAAAATGGTTTTTTAATACTTACGTGCTGTTGGAGTGGAGCAAAGTAACATTTATAAAGGGATTCAGGGAAACCGGAAAGGCCCGGAAAACTTAGTCCTGAGATGGAAGTACAGTGCTGCATCGAAGGAGGGGTGTAAATGTTGCAGTTTAAAAAACGTAGGTAAAGCACCCCTTCTGGCAACAGTGATGGAGTGATAAGATGTAAAGTTTTTCTTATCGGGCCACCCGCCTGGTGGGAATCGGCCGGGTGATAATAAAAAAAAAAAAAATAATTCAAACACATAATTAAAACACACACACACACACAACACACACACACACACACACACCACACACACACAACACACACACGCACACACAAAACACACACAACATATTACACACACATACACAAACACACACACAAAAACACACAACACACACACACACACACACACACACTACACACACACACACACACCCAACACACACCACCCACACAACACAACACACACATACACACACCTCACACATACATACACACACCACACATACACACATCACACACACACACACACACCCCAAAAACACACACACAACACAACACACCCCAAACACACACACACACACCACACACCACACACACACCACTGAAAGTAAGTGTGGTAAGTCCCAGGAGGTTGGGGTCAGGCCCACAAAAGGGTTTGTGGCACCCAAGGACCACTGAGGACTTACATTACAACGCAAAACCCAAACCTACCTTTCGGTATATATAAACCCACCATAATTCCACACAAAATTACACACAAAATTACACCAACACACACCACACACACCACAACCCACACCCCACACACACAAAACACACACAAAACACACACAAAACACACACACACACACAACACACACACAACACACACACACACACACACACACACACACACACACACACACACACACCCCACACACACACATATCCAGACACACATACACTCCCCCCCTCACCACCGACATCTCACTACTTCCCCTGATCCCTCCCCTCCCTCGATCACCCCCCCCTCCCCCATTCACCCAAACCCTCCCCCCCCCTCCCCACTCCGCTCCCACATAGTCACAGTTCCTCCACTACTTCCCCCCCCTCTCTGACATACACACTACTAAATAACATACAGAACTACATAGGTTTCCCACTCTGAGGCAATCAGGATAGAACAAAAATGGGTTGCCAGAGAGCAACAAGAAAAACCCAAAGGGGACAGAGGAGGAAACTGCAAAGGAAGATTGGGCAGCAGAGCTCATAAAAAGGGATCATGAATGGAAAAGAAACTAGAAGAACTTAGATGAGAAGGGAAAAAGAGAGGATAGATATGGAAAGCAGGAAGTGGGAGGTGCATGCCAAAGCAGCAGAAGCTAGGTTTACAGAGTTTAGAAGGGGGAATTGAAAAATCTGAAACAGCCTAAAGAACTAAAGAACATTTTGGGATTGACAACAGAGACTGCTACCTCAGCCACAAACAAGGGGACTGTAGGGAAAGAAGGGGCACAACTGCATGGAGAAGCTCTATAGAGGAGACTGTAGCAAATGAAAGAGCTAAGCTTTATGTGGAGGCCAAAAACAGACAACAACAAGCCCAAGGAAAGCCGAAAAGGGAAAATGACAGGCCACTGAGCCCAAGTACATTAGCCAGTGAAACTGAATGAAAGGAAAGCTGCAGTGGAGGAAACCAAATTAAATGAGGGATCCACAGGGATATGCAGTGGGAGAATGAAAGGGTGAGGTCAGTCTTTGTGTATGGGCTCCAGGAAGTCGAAGGGGAAACATATGAAGCAAGAAAACAATGAAAAAAAAAGCAATTGAAAGCATCATGAAAGCAATAGGAGAAGACGATATAAACCCACTGGAAAATTTTCGGAGAATAGGGGGTTTGTAAAAAAAAGAACCCGGCCAGTGAGAGTGACCTTCAGGCAGAAGTGACTGGGACCAGTTCCTGCAGGAGAAAGCACGATTAAGGGACATGACGGCATACAGGAAGGCGTTATCTCGACCGCGAAGAACACAAGAAGAAAAGCAAAATGAGAGAGATGATACAAAGGCGAAAGGAGGAAAGAGAGGGGGATGGAGAAGACAGACAGGAGATCCCAGACCCGGGAGAAGATCAAATACAGCCTCCCTCACAACTTCCTATAGAAGCCTCCCAACCAGGTCAACCCCAGTGCAACCAAACACTCAAAAATCAAAACACCCATGCCACATCCAATGCCCCCCCCACTACATTACAAACTCCACCCCCACAGCAACAACCCATAGTTCCTTACCAGGTCTCCCACTTTCCCCAACCCCAATATACCTCCCAGACCACAGTCTTAGAAAAAGAAGTTGAAGGTTGTGGTATACAAATGCAGATGAAATAACAAACAAGTATGAGGAGTGGCACGAAAGAATCAAAGAGACATCCCCAGACATAATAGCACTCACAAAACAAAACTCACCAGAATAATAACAGATTCAATCTTTCCATCCGGATATTTAAATCCTCAGGAAAGACAGAGGGAGGGGAGGGGGAGGAAAAAGTTGCACTGCTCATTAAAAAACCCGTGGGGTTTTGAGAAAATTGAAGGAATGGATGGCACGGGCGAAAGGACTACTTAGTAGACAATCCAGTCTGAGGGACATAAGGTTGATAATTGCAGTAATGTACACCCACCACAGAACTGCAGGAGGCCAAGAGAAGAATACGAGAAAGCAACAGAGCAATGATCGACACGCTAGCCGAGGTGGCCAGGAGAGCACACATGGGGGGAGCAAAGTTACTAGTTTTTGGGTGATTTCAATCACAAAGGAGATTGACTGGGAAAACCTGGAGCCCCATGGGGGGCCCGAAACATGGAGAGCCAAGATGAGGATGTGGGGACTGGAAAACCTCAAAGCACCAACATGTTAGAGACAAATACCAGAGAGAGAGGAGAGGATGAACCAGCAAGGTTGGACCTTGTATTCACCATGATGGTTCGGACATCGAGGGTATCAGTATGAAAGGCCCCTGGGAGCTAGTGATCATGTGGTTCTGTGCTTCGACACATAGTTGAGCTCCAAGTGGGGAGAGAGCAGGAATAGGCTGGGGAAAACCAAACTACAAAAGGGGGAACTACTCAGGCATGAGGAACTTCCTTCAAGACATTCAGTGGGAGAGGGAACTGACAGGAAAACCAGTACAAGAAATGATGGATTATGTAAACAACAAAATGCAAGGAGGCAGAGGAGAGGTTTGTTCCCAAGGGAAACAGGAAAATGGGAAGAACAGAACGAGTCCTTGGTTCACCCAAAGGGGTAGTGGAGGCAAAAACTAGGTGTACTAGAGAATGGAAAAGGTACAGAAAACAGAAGAACTCTGGAAAATAAAGAAATCAGCCGAAGAGCCAGAAACGAATATACACAGATAAGAAGGGAAAGGGTCAGAGACAAAATGAAAATGACATTACATCAAAGTAAATACTGACCCGAAGCTGTTGTACAGCCACATCAGGAGGAAAAAAAACAGTCAAGGACCAGGTAATCAGCTGAGGAAGGGTGATGGGGAATTCACAAGAAACGACCCCAGGGGGTTTGTCAGGAGCTCAACACAAGATTTAAAGAGGTATTTACAGTGGAAACCAGTAGGACTCCAAGAAATCAGAACAGGGGGTCACACCAGCAAGTGCTGGATGAGGTACATATAACCAAGGAGGAGGTGAAGAAGCTGCTATGCGAATTTGACACCTCAATGGCGGTGGGACCAGACAACATCTCTCCATGGGTCCTTAAAGAGGGAGCAGAAACATTGTGTGAGCCATTAACAAAGATCTTCAACACATCATTTGAAACTGGGCAACTCCCTGAGGTATGGAAAATGCAAATGTAGTCCCAATTTTTAAAAAGGGAGACAGACATGAGGTACTAAACTACAGACCTGTATCACTAACGTGTATAGTATGCAAGGTCATGGAGAAGATCATCAGGAGGAGAGTGGTGGGGCACCTGGAAAAAAAACAAGTGATAATTGACAACCAGCACGGTTTCAGGGAAGGAAAATCCTGTGTCACAAACCTTTCTAGAGTTTTATGACAAGGTGACAGAAGTAAGACAAGAGAGAGAGGGGTGGATCGACTGCATATTTTGGACTGCAAGAAGGCCTTCGACACAGTTCCTCACAAGAGTTACTGCAAAAAACTAGAGGACCAGACACACATAACAGGAAAGGCACTGCAATGGATCAGAGAATATCTGACAGGGAGGTAACAAACGAGTCATGGTACGCGACGAGGTGTCAGAGTGGGCGCCTGTGACAAGCGGGGGTTTCCCCAGGGGTCAGTCCTAGGACCTGTGCTGTTCTTGGTATATGTGAACGACATAACGGAAGGGATGACTCAGAAGTGTCCTTGTTTGCAGATGATGTGAAGTTAATGAGAAGAATCAAATCGGACGAGGATCAGGCAGGACTACAAAGAGACCTGGACAAGCTACAAGCCTGGTCCAGCAACTGGCTCCTTGAATTTAACCCTGCCAAATGCAAAGTCATAAAGACTGGGGAAGGGGAAAGAAAACCGCAGACACAATATAGTTTAGATGGCCAAAGACTGCAAACCTCACTCAAGGAAAAAGATCTGGGGTGAGTATAACACCGACATATCTCCTGAGGCACACATCAATCAGATAAAATGCTGCAGCATACGGGCGCCTGGCAAACCTACGGATAGCGTTCAGATACCTCATAAGGAAATCGTTTAAGACTCTGTATACCATCTACGTCAGGCCCATTTCTGGATATGCAGCACCAGTTTGGAATCCAACCTATCAAGCACGTCAAGAAATTAGAGAAAGTGCAAAGGTTTGCAACAAAAATAGTCCCAGAGCTACGGGGATTGTCCTATGAAGAAAGGTTTAGGGAAATCGGCCTGACGGGCACTGGAGGCCAGGAGGGTCAGGGGAGACATGATAACGACATATAAAATACTGCGCGGAAAAAGACGAGGTGGACAAAGACGGGATGTTCCAGAGATGGGACACAGACACAAGAGGTCACAAGTGGAAGTTGAAGACTCAGATGAATCAAAGGGATTTAGGAAGTATTTCTTCAGTCATAGAGTAGTCAGCCATGGAATAGCCTAGAAAGTGATGTAGTGGAGGCAGGAACCATACATAGTTTTAAGGCGAGGTATGATAGAGCTCATGGGGCAGGGAGAGAGAGGACCTAGTAGCAATCAGCGAAGAGGCGGGGCCAGGAGCTATGACTCGACCCCTGCAACCACAAATAGGTGAGTACAAATAGGTGAGTACACACACACACACACACACACACACACACACACACACACCACACACACACACACACACACACAACACACGCACACACACATCACATATGAAAGACTCCTCGGGGCTAGTGATCACGTGGTCCTGAGCTTTGAATACGTAGTAAAGTAACAAGTGGAGAGGGAAGCAGGAAGGTCAGGACGAATGAAGTCAAACTACAAGAGAGGGGACTACAGAGGCATAAAGAATTTCCTGCATGAGGTTCAGTGTGAGAGAGAACTGACATTTAATATGTGACAACAATTAGCATGGAAGCGGAGGAGAGGTTTGTACCCAAGGGCAACAGACGTAATTAGATAGCCAGGATGAGTCCTTTCTTCACCCAAAGGTGTAGAGAGGATAAAACCAAGTGTGGTAGAGAATGGAAAAAGTATAGAAGACAGAGGACCCGGGAGAACAATCAGAGTAATCGAAGAGGAAGAAATGAATATGCACGGGAATGGAGAGAGGCCCAACGAAAATTCGAAAATGACATAGCAGAGAAAGCCAAATCTGATCCGAAGCTTTTGTACAGTCACATCAGGAAGAAAACAAGAGTCAAAAAGCAGGTAATCAGGCTGAGAGAGGAAGGAGGGGAGATTACAAGAAACGACCTGGAAGCATTTGACGAGCTCAACATAAGATTCAAAGAAGTATTCACAGTGGAGACAGAAAAGACTCCTTAAAGACGGAGATCTGGGATACACCAACAAGTACTGGACACGATACATACAATCAAGGAGATGAAGAGGCTGCTAAGCGAAATATATGTATCAAGTGCGATGGGACAGGATAACACAGAGGGAGCAGAGGCGCTCTGTGTGCCACTATCTACAAACTTCAACACATCTATTGAAACAGGGTGACTACCTGAGCTATGGAAGACAGCAAATGTAGTCCCAATTAAAAAAAAAAGACAGACATGCAGCATTAAACTACAGACCAATGTCTGCCATTTATTGTATGCAAAGTCATGGACAAAATTATCAGAAGAGTGCTGAACCACCTAGAAAGAAATGAGCTGATAAACGACAACCAGCACGGATTCAGAGACGGGAAATTCAGTGCCAAGAACCATCTTGAGTTCTATAATAAAGTGACTGCAGTAAAACAAGAGAAAGACGGGTGGGCAGATTACATTTTCTTGGACTGTATAAAGCTTTAAACCCAATTTGTCACAAGATATTAGTGCAAAAGCTGGGAGACCAGTCACGTATAACAGGGAAGGTGCTGCAATGGATCAGGGAATACATGACGGGAAGTTATCAGCGAGATATGGCACGTGACGTGGTGTCAGAGTGGGCACCACAAGGGTCAGTCCTTGGACCTGTGTTGTTTCTGGTGTATGTGAATGACAGGACGGAAGGAACAGATTCAGATCTCTCCCTGTTTGAAGACGATTTGAAGTTATTGAGGAGAATTCAGTCAGAGGAGGAAAAGGCAGGACTACAGACGGACCTGGACAGACTACAGACCTTGTCCAGCAACTGGCTCCTGGAGTTCAACCCCACCAAGTGTAAAATCATGAAGCTCCTGGAAAAGAAAAGAACACCACAGACAGAGTACAGTCTAAGGGGGCGAGAGACTATAAACCTCACTCAAGGAAAAGGATCTCATAGAGAGTATAACACCGAGCACATCTCCTGAGGCGCACATCAACAAATAACTACTGCATCATATGGACGCCTAGCAAGCCTAAGAATAGGATTCCTGTATCTCAGTAAGGAGGCCTTCCTGACCCTGTACACCGTGCACGTCAGTCCTATACTGGAGTATGCAGTACAAGTTTGGAACCCACACCTGGCCAAGCACCTCAGGAAACTAGAGAAAATGCAAAGGTTTGCAAGGAGACTAGTCCCGGAGGTAAGGGGCATGTCCTTCGAGGAAAGGTTAAGGGAACTCGACTTGACGATACTGGAAGGCAGGAGGGACATGGAGCATTTGATAGCGACATATAAAATACTGAGAAGAATAAACTAGGTGGACAGACACGATGTTCCAGAGATGTGACACAGCAACACGGGTTCACTATTGGAAGTTGAAGACTCAGATGAGTCACAGGGATGTTAGGAAGTATTTCTTCAGTCATAGAGTTGTCAGGAATTGGAATAATCTGGAGAGTAGAGTGGTGGAGGCAGGTTCCGTACATAGCTGTAAGAAGAGGTATGATAAACCTCATGGAGCAGGAAAAGAGTACACCTAGCACTTACCAGTGAAGAGGCGAGGCCAGGAGCATGCAACCACAATTGGCTGAGTACACGCACACACACAAACACACATACAAACACACAAACACACACACACCACCACACACACACACACACACATACACACACACACACAACACACACACACACACACACAACACACACACACACACACACACACACACACACACACACACACACACACACACACGAGCAATGGTGGAAAACACTTGCTGAGGTGGCAAGAAGAGCTCACTCCAGCAGAGCAAGTTGCTGGTTATGGGGATTTCAACCACAGGAGATTGACTGGGAAAACCTGAGCCACATGGGGGTCCCGAAACATGGAGAGCCAGGATGTTGGACGTGTGCTGGAAAACCTCATGCACCAACATGTTAAGGACACTACCAGAGTGAGAGGGGAGGATGAACCAGCAAGATTGGACCTTGTGTTCACCTGGGGAGCTCAGACATTGAGGACATCAAGTATGAGAGTCCCCTAGGAGCTAGCGACCACGTGGTTCTTTGCTTTGAATACATAGTAGAGCTGCAAGGGGAGAGAATAACAGGAGTAGAATGGGAAAAGCCGACTTATAAAAGAGGGGAATTACATAGGGTTGAAAAAACTTCCTGCGGGAGGTCCAGTGGGACAGAGAACTGGCAGGAAAGCCAGTAAATGAAATGATGGAATAAAGTAGCCCCAAAAAAATGCAAGGAGGCAGTGGAAAGGTTCATTCCCAAGGGCAACAGTAATATCGGGAAGACCAGAACAAGCGCCTGGTTCACCCGACGGTGTAAGGAGGGAAAAAAAAAAGTGCAATAGAGAATGGGAAAAAGTACAGAAGGCAGAGAACACACGAAAATAGGGAGATCAGTCGCAGAGCCCGGAAGAGTACGCACAGGTAAGGAGGGAGGGCCCAGCGACAGTATGAAAATGACATAGCATCGAGAATCAGACTGACCCGAAACTGTTGTATAGCCACATCAGGAGGAAGACAACAGTCAAAGACCCGGTGATCAATTAAGGACAGAAGGTGGAGAACTCACAAAATGATCAGGGGGTATGTGAGGAGCTGAACAGGAGATTTAAGGAAGTTTTTACAGTAGAGACAGGAAGGGCTGTGGGAAGACAGAACAGAAGGGAACATCCCAAAAGGGAATATACCAACAAAATGTTGGATGACATACGAACAACTTTAGGAGGAGGTGAAGAAGCTCTTAAGTGACCTTGACACCTCAAAGGCGATGGGACCCGGGACAACATCTCCCCATGGGTCCTTAGAGAAGGAGCAGAGATGCTGTGTGTGCCTCTAACCACAATCTTCAACACATCCCTTGAAACTGGGCAACTACCTGAGAAATGGAACACAGCTAATGTAGTCCCCAAAATTTAAGAAAGGAAACAGAAACGAGGCACTAAACTACAGACCTGTGTCTCTGACATGTATTGTGTGCAAAGTCATGGAGAAGATTATCAGGAGAGTGGTCGAACACCTGGAAAGGAACAAGAAATTTTAAATGAAAACCAGCATGGGTTCATGGAAGGCAAATCTTGTATCACAAGCCTCCTGGACTTTTATGACAAGGTAACAGAAGTAAGACACGAGAGAGAGGGTTGGGTAGATTGCGTTTTCCTAGACTGCAGGAAGGGCACTGCAATGGATGAGGGAATACCTGACAGGGAGGCAGCAACGAGTCATGGTACGTGAAGAGGTATCACAGTGGGCGCCTGTTACGAGTGGGGTCCCACAGGGGTCAGTTCTAGGACCAGTGCTATTTTTGATATATGTGAACGACATGATGGAAGGAATAGACTCTGAAGTGTCCCTGTTCGCAGATGACGTGAAGCTGATGAGAAGAATTAAATCGGACGAGGATGAGGGAGGACTGCAAAGAGACCTGGAGAGGCTGGACATGTGGTCCAGTAACTGGCTTCTCGAATTCAATCCAGCCAAATGCAAAGTCATGAAGATTGGGGAGGGGGAAAGAAGACCGCAGACAGAGTATAGGCTAGGTGGACAAAGACTACAGACCTCACTCAGGGAGAAAGACCTTGGGGTGACCATAACACCGAGCACATCACCGGAGGCACACATCAACCAAATAACCGCTGCAGCATACGGGCGCCTGGCAAACCTGAGAATAGCGTTCCGATACCTTAATAAGGAATCGTTCAAGACACTGTACACTGTGTATGTTAGGCCCATACTGGAGTATGCAGCACCAGTCTGGAACCCACACCTGGTCAAGCACGTCAAGAAGTTAGAGAAAGTACAAAGGTTTGCAACAAGGCTAGTCCCAGAGCTCAAGGGAATGTCGTACGAGGAAAGGTTAAGGGAAATCGGACAGAAGGGTCAGGGGAGACATGATAACGACATACAAGATACTGCGGGGAATAGACAAGGTGGACAGAGATAGGATGTTCCAGAGAGGGGACACAGGGACAAGGGGTCACAACTGGAAGCTGAAGACTCAGACGAGTCACAGGGACGTTAGGAAGTATTTCTTCAGTCATAGAGTTGTCAGCAAGTGGAATAGCCTACCAAGTGAAGTAGTGGAGGCAGGAACCATACATAGTTTTAAGAAGAGGTATGACAAAGCTCAGGAAGCAGAGAGAGAGAGGATCCAGTAGCGATCAGTGAAGAGGCGGGGCCAGGAGCTGAGTTTCGACCCCTGCAACCACAATTAGGTGAGTACACACACACACACACACACACACACACACACACACACACACAGTAGAGCTACAAGTGGAGGGGGAAGCAGGAAGGCCTGGACAAATGAAACCAAACTACAGGAAAGGGGACTACACAGGAATGAGGAACTTCCTGAATGAGGTTCAGTGGGACAGAGAACTGGCAGGGAAGCTAGTTAATGAGATGATGGAATATGTAGCAACAATGTGCAAGGAGGCTGAGGAGAGGTTTATACCCTAGGGTAAAAGGATTAATGAAAAAGCCAGATGAGCCCATGGTTCACCCAAAGATGCTAAGGAGGCAAAAACCAAGTGTGTAGGGAATGGAAGAAAAATATAGAAGGCAAAGGACCCAGAGAATAAGGAGAGCAGTCGTTGAGCCAGAAACGAATATGGCACTGAATTAGAATGGAGGCCCAGCGTCAATATGAAACGACATAGCAGCAAAAGTCAAATCGGACCCAAAGCTGATTATACAGCCACTCAGGAGAAAAAACCCTTCAAGGACCAGGTAATCAGGCTAAGGCAGGAAGGAGGAGAGACAACAAGAAAATGACCGTGAAGTATGTGAGGAACTCAACAAGAGGATATTCAAGAAGTGTTCACAGAGAAGACGAGGCTCAGAAAGACAGAGAGATGGGGTACACACCATGTGCTCCGGACACAGTACACACAACCGAAGGAGAAGTGAAGAGGCTTCTGAGTGAGCTAGATACCTCAAAGGCAATGGGGCCAGATAACATCTCTCCATGGTCCTGAGAGAGGGAGCAGAGGCCTATGTGACCCTAAAACAATATTCAAAACTCATATCGGAACAGGGAGATTGCCTGAGCATGGAAAGACAGCAAATGTGGTCCAATCTTTAAAAAGGAGGACAGACATGAAGCACTAAACTACAGACCAGTGTCACTGACATGTATAGCATTGCAAAATCATGGAAAAGAATTGTCAGGAGAAGAATGGTGGAACATCTAGAAAGGATGATCTCATCACAGCAGCAACATGTTTCAGAGGCGGGAAATTCCTGTTGTCACAAACTACATGGAGTTCTTCTATGAATGGTGACAGCAGTAGTCAAGAGAGAGAGGGTGTGGGTGAGTGGATTGCATTTTCTTGACTGACGAGAAGGCGTTTGAACACAGTTACCACACAAGAGATTAGTGCAAAAATGGAGGACCAGCAGGGGATAACAGGGAAGCACTGCAATGGATCAGGGATACTTGTCAGGAAGACAGCAGCGAGGTAATGGTACGCCCCATGGCGAGGTGTGAGAGTGGGCACCTGTGACAGCGGGGGGGTCCACAGGGGTCAGTCCTAGGACCAGTGCTGTTTCTGGTATTATTGTGGAACGACGTGAGGAGGAATAAACTCGAGCGTGTCACTGTTTGCAGATGACGTAAAGTTGATGAGAGATTTCACTCGATCGAAGGCGCTCACCAGGAGAATACAAAGGGTTGGACAGGGCTGCAGACCTGGTCCAGCAATTGGCTCCTGGAGTTCAATCACACCAAGTGCAAAGTCATTGAAGTTTGGGGAAGGGCCAAAGAAGACCGCAGACGGGAGTACAGTCTAGGGGCCGGTGACTACAAACATCACTCAAGTGGAAAAGGATTTGGCGGTGTGTATAACACCAGGACCTCTCTGAGCCCCCACATCAAACAATACTGCTGCAGCATATGGGCGCCTGGCAAACTCAGAACAGCATTCGACATTTAATAAGGAATCGTTAGGACCTGTACACCCGTGTACGTTAGGCCCATATTGGAGTATGCGGCACCAGATTTGGGAACCCACACCTAGCCACAGCACGTTATAGAAACTAGAGAAATGTGCAAAGGTTGCAACAAGACTAGTTCCCGAGTAAGAGGTATGTTCCTACGAGAGAGGTTAGAGAAATCAATCATGACCGACACTGGAGGACAGGAGAGATAGGGGGGACATGATAACGACTACAAAAATACTGGAGGAGAAATTGACAAGGTGCGACAAAGACAGGATGTTCCAGAGATTGGACACAGATAACAAGGGGGGACACATTTGGAAGCTGAAGACACAGATGAATCACAGGGATGTTAGGAAGTATTTCTTCAGCCACAGAGTAGTCAGTAAGTGGAATAGTTTGGGAAGCGATGTAGTGGAGGCAGGATCCATACATAGCTTTAAGCAGAGGTATGATAAAGCTCACGGCTCGGGGAGAGTGACCTAGTAGCGATCAGTGAAGAGGCGGGGCCAGGAGCTCGGACTCGACCCCCGCAACCTCAACTAGGTGAGTACACACACACACACACACACACACACGCAGATGATGTAAGGTGATGAGAAGAATTCAATCGAACGAGGACCAGGTGGAACTACAAAGGGATCTGGACAGGCTGCACTCCTGGTCCAGAAACTGGCTGCTGGAGTTCAACTCCACCAAGTACATAGTAATGAAGATTGGGGAAGGGCAAAGAAGACCGCAAACGGAGTAGAGCCTAGGGGGCAAGAGGCTACAAACCTCACTCAAAGAAAAGGATCTTGGGGTGAGTATAACACCAGGCACATCTCCTGAAGCGCACATCAACCAAACAACTGCTGCAGCATATGGGCGCCTAGCAAACCTAATAATAACATTCCAACATTTCAATAAGGAATCGTTCTGGACTCTGTACACCGTGTACATCAGGCCTATATTGGAGTATGCAGCACCAGTTTGGAACCCACGTGTGGCCAAGCATGTAAGGAAAGTACAGAAAGTGTATAGGTTTGCAACAAAAGTAGTCCCTGAGCTAACGGGCATGTCCTACGAGGAGAGGTTAAGGGAAATTAACCTGACGACACTGGAGGACAGGAGAGATAGGTGGGTGATCCATACATAGCTTTAAGAAGAGGTACGATAAAGCTCATGGAGCAGGAAGACTGACCTAGTAGCGACCAGTGAAGAGGCGGGGCCAGGAGCTGTGACTCAACCCCTGCAACCCCAACTAGGTTAGTACAACTAGGTGAGTACACAAACAATCATAAACTTCTCTGTTATTACTGTTCGTTATAGCTTCGTTGTAACTCCTTTGGAGTTTATGCCTCTCTTACACAACTCTATTACCGAACCAAGTTATTACATCCCCTTTATTTATTCCTCTTTTCCATAAGTACACCTCAATCCTATCCCCTCTAATTCTTCGCCTTTCTAGAGAGTGTTGATACAGGTTCACAGTCTATCCTCGTAAGAAAGATTTCTGAGACATGGATCAACTTTGTCATCCTGTTCGTTATGGAAATAAATAACTTTTGTTTTTATATAATAATAATCACTATATAAAAACAAAAATATTTATTTATATGTGTGGATGATGTAATAATAATAATAATAATAATAATAAAATTAATAATAATAATAATAATAATTAATAATAATAATAATAATAATAATTATAATAATAATAATAATTAATAATAATAATAATATAATAATAAATAATAATAATAAAAACAATAACATAATAATTAATAATACTAATAATAATAATATAAAATAATAATATTATTATTTATTATTATTATTATTATTATTATGATTATTATGATAATTATTATTATTATTAATATTATTTATTATTATTATTATTATTATTAATGTTTAGAAAGACGTAAGCAAACACTATAACATATTTATTAGATACGTTTGGTCCTGGGACATTGATCAATTCTAACATACAGAGGATAGCTAGCTAACAAGTTTAGGTAAGATCGCCAATGGGATGAGCGGGGAGACGGGACAGATGAGAATAGCCTTCGGAGAGGAGTGTTCTTAGCTAAGAGAAATAGAGCAGGGCTTAACCCAGCAGCTTAAGGCGATCGATGGGGCAGACTTGAGAACAGGAGTATCAGGGACTGTTGCATTGAACTTGTTGTAGTTGAAAGTCTTGATCTTAGAGTAGCGGCCAGCAGGCTAGGTCACATCAGAGGGTTCGAAACATATGTGGAGTTTAGGAGTAACTGAGGAGGCAGGTTAGCAATGGAGCCATTTTCAAACTTTTTTGAAGCTGCTTCATAGATAGGTGGTGGTATCAAATTTAGCCTTGTTGCTGAAAGGTTGAATGAACACGTTAGAGGCTTGAGAACTCAAAGAACTTGGTGAGTGTGAAGTGAAGCGGTTTTTCACTTGCATACTTATGTTCAGGCACCGAGGCTTTTGTAGAGTTCAGTACTGGTCCAGGGTTGTCAGTATTTGAAAGGAGAAGTGTAAAAGGTTAAGGTTTCCCATGGGGTTTACTGGAGTCGTGTTATCTTCCTCTTCTGGGTGGATTCACGGGAGAATTACAATGGTGGTAGCAGGTGACTGGAGGTTCGACAGGAGCAGCTGTGAGGTGTAATGGTTGTGTAACAGAGGCTGGGAGAGGTGGGAGAGGCGGTGGTTGAGGCAACTTGATCAACGTTGTCAGCCGATGGAAAGTGGTAATATAGAAGTTAAAGGAGAAGTTTTGTTGGGAGGCGACAGGTCTGTAGGTGCAGTATAAGTTAAGGACGTTGGGAAGGAGGGAATCTGTGATGTCTTCTGAAGGTGTGGATTCCGGGAAAATTGAAGGCAGGCATGTTGTTCAGACGGAATGGGTCTTTAAATTAGTGGTGATTGAACCACCAGTGCGGGCTTGACTGCGTTTGCAAGGTGTGCTACACCATGCAGTACTAGTACCTTGAAGGAAGCACCGTCGGGGAAGTTGGAAGAGAGGGAGTTGCTGGGCGATGGTGCCTGTAGATTGCGTTGTGGAGTCTTGATGCGTCGGTTTCTGTGGTTCTGGTTATTGCAGCAATATGTCGGTGATTGGGAGGTTTTCTTCAAACTTTAGTTTTCTTCAATATGATTCTTTCCTGAGTGGGCACTTAGCTGCAAGGGTATGATGATTACCCTTGCAGTTAAGAACATGTTGGTGTGTAGTAATGTGCAGGATCTGAATTCGTGTCCATCATTCCCACATTTTGATCAAAAACTTTCTTATTCTTGATGGGGCAGTCCTTGGAGGTGTGAATGTATAGGAGTAGCAGGTCCAGCAGTGGAGATGTATGTGAACGTTCTTGTTCTATATTGACTTGCGTGAATGTGGTAATATGAGATGGCCAGACCGTCAGAGAAGCTTGGGTAGCATGGAGATGGCTGAGGAATGTAATCTTTAGCAATGATGTGGCGTTGGGGATCTTTGAGATGCTGTTTCTACCGAGGCCCCACCGTGTTTTGTTCCTAAATAGATGTCTTCAGTGCTTCAGTAGAGAGAGAGGTGACGATATTGTCTCAAGTTTTTTCACAAAGGAACGAACGTCGACTTCAAGAATGGAGACGGGGATAGAGTGAAGTGTTGTTTTTTTTAGGGTCCTGATTGAAGAGGTCGTCCATGAGTTTTAGTGGCTTCTGTGTCCATTGTGCAGACGGACAATGATAGAAGTCTTTCAGAGAGTGGATTGCCCGTAAATTTGCCTGTGGCAGGTCTAACGACAGTAGCTAAAGCTAACTTCGTGGAGTCATATTGCACCATTCACCAGGGCTTGATTTTCACAACGGATTTCGACAAGCATTGTGGAAAAAGGATATCAGTTTGTAGAATATAAATTCTACACCCCGACAGGGTCGAAGAGAGGCTTTCTTGCGGTGTAGTAGAACAACTGTATGATCGGACTGTTGATCAGCGACGTGAAAATACAGACGTAGGGAAGACATTATATATAGGCGTGAGAGTGAGGTTGAGGACGCAGTGACCTGAGGAATGTCATAAGAACATAAGAATGGAGGAACACTGTATGAAGGCATACTGGCCCCATGCGAGGCAGGTCCCCATCAAAAAACAACCTCCCGCCCATGATGAGGACGGGCAGACGATGAATATGTGACTCTTGGTTGTTGGGTTGGTGCTGCTTAAGTATCATGTTGCCCAATGTTTTTGAAATTTGTAGTTTCCCAGTGTTGCGTTCTATAGGTCGGTGACGGCGATTAGTGAGGCTTCTAGGCACCGATCGGCGTCTGAGGTCTGGGTTCGGTGAGAACGAGTTGTGCCTCATTCCCAACATTATCAAATGCCACGTGGAGCTCTCTGTGGAGGACACATGACGTACCTTACATCGTCTCTGTTAGAGGCAATTTCGATGCTCATTCAGGAGCCGGACTGCAGATCTCTGCCTGTCTCGCCCTACATATTTCTTGGACAGAATCCCACAAGGGAAAGTGTAGGACGCCCCTGCTGTAGAAGTTAGAGGTGTGGGGTGCGTGTTTCGTAGTGTAGGTCTTTGATAGACTGATGTGTTTATGGTGGAAACGTTGATGTTACTCATAGCAAGTGCCCGGCGAGTATTCGTGGCAACATCGCCCAAGGGTGAGTACTATGAAACTGTTTTAGGGGGCTGTTCCATGGGCGTTTGTTGAGGATAGCTTGTGCCTTGAGTCTGCAATCTCGGATGAAGAAAGATGGGAACTGAAGACGTGTAAAGGCTTGTTTTATGTAGTGCATTCTTCTTCTAGAAACAAGGGTGGAGTATGCGAAGAGCTTCAAGAAGAAGCCAATGAGGACTCCTCTCTTAGTGCGGGTGTCTTGGCCTTCTACAGTGTTCCTCCATTCTTAAGTTCTTATGACATTCCTCAGGTCACGTGCGTCACACCTCACTCTCCGCCTATATATATAATGTCTTCCTACCTCTGTATGTTAGAAGTGATCAAGGTCCCAGGACCGAAACGTTTTCTAATAAATATGTTATAGTGTTTGCTTACGTGTCTATCTAAACCAATTGTCGGTTTTATTACCAAGGTTCTATACCATTATTAATTATAACCAATAATTTATAAAGTAGAAGATAAACCTGTGGACTCCTGCTATTTATACTAGACACGATAGTGACCATCTTTGTAATTAAAATATTGTAACATGTAAACCACACATTGTAAGCTTTACTAGGAAATAAATATCTGAATCTGAACCACGGTATGGGTAGGGATGGAACTCGCGGCCAGCGCCTAAGCCACTGGGTTATTGGCATTCGCGCTGGCCTGGAGATCTGCCATTCACTTACTTCAAGTTCAATCCCCACCCGTACCGTGGTTTGTTTACAGTCTTGTCATTACGGTTTGGAGAGTCATGTTTATTGGTAACACTTATTTTCTTATTCGAGACATGGAACTCTTCACTGTCTATATTAAACTAAATTTGTCACTTCTCTGACCACTTAATCAGTCCATTCAGAAGTTCCTGCAGCGCTCTAGTCTATTCTAATGTTATCGGAAAATTTATGTCATTATTAATTCCCTCGTGTACATCATTTACGTATGTTCAGAACACTGTGGAACACTGTGACGAATTCCCACTCGGATTTCTCTCCCTTTACGCAGACTCTCTCAACCAAGAATTAAAATGGTTGTTACTGACCATAATTTTGTAGGGGTGGACCGGTAAGCCAGCGGAAGACCTCGGTCAGATGACCAAAGCTCCAAAAGTGTGTCGTCATCTAAGACCCGTGTCAGGAAACACTTGTCCTGTTTCCTGACAAACCTTACCTATCCTATCCTATCTCTCAACCACGACTCTGTCCCGGAAAAACTTCTCTTCCTTTTCCGTTACCTCAACTTTCCTCGACAATCACCAATGTGGGACTCTGAAGTCTACACAATATCAAATTCATTACCATGATCTACCTTCTCAAACACCTTAGTGAAAAAATCAAGTGACTTCAGATAGCCTCGGCAACTATTGACTTCATCATTTGTCATATAATGAAGGTTATGCTAACTGGTAAATAATTCGAGGCAAAAGTCCTGTCTCCTGCTATGTAGACAGGTATCACATCTATTATTACACATATATCTTGAGAAGAGCTCATCAAGGCCCAAAGATCTGTTACGTTATAATCTATCTATTTCTCTAACAACCATGTTATTAGTGACACTGATCATTCACAACTTATTTTCATCCCTCTTTACATAAGTTTTCACAGCTGGAATTTCTCTATTTTCTTCCTTCCTAAAAACTGAAAGTAAATAAGCGTTGAAGTTTGAGCTGACCCGAGCAGTTTTTCAGTGGTTCTATCTTGTCCACACACACACACATACACACATACACACACACACACACACACACACACACACACACACACACACACACACACACACACACACAACCACACACACACACACACATACACACAAACAAGGGGGAGGAGGATTTGCACTGCTCATCAAAAACCAATGGAGATTAGAGTAGCTGGAAGTAGGTGACAGACGTAAAGTAGGAACACCTCAAACATAGTGTCCCAAGGTGGTGATTGCAGTCATTTACATCCAGCCACTGAATATCAGGAGACCAAGACAATGAGTACGATGTGGGCAACAGAGTAATGGTTGATGAACTGGCTGAGGTGGTAATGCCAAAGTTACCAGTTGTGGATGATTTCAGTCACAAGGAGATTAACTGGACAATCTGGAGCCACACGGAGGGACCAGAAATGTGGAGAGCTCAGATGATGGAAGTGGTACTGGAAAACCTCATGCATCAACATGTTAGGGACACTACGAAAGAGAGAGGAAACAATGAACCAGCAAGGCGGACCTCATATTCACCTTGAGTAGTTTAGAAATTGGGGATATCACATATGAAAGGTCCCTTGGGGCTACTGATCACGTGGTTCTGAGCTTCGACTTCATTGTGGAGATAAAAGTGTAGAGTTAAGCAGCAAGAGTAGGATGGGAGAAATCAAACTACAAATGAGGAATTTCGTTCATTAGGTACAGTGGGAAAGAGAACTGGTGGGAAAAACAGTACATGAAATAATGGAATACTTGACAACAAAATGCAAGGAGATAAAGGAGAGAGGTTTGTACACAAGAACAACAGAAATACTGGGAAGAACAGATCGAGCCCTTGTTTTCCACAAAGGTGTAGAGAGGCAAAAACTAAGTGTAATAGAGAATGGAAAAATTATGGAAGACAAAGGACATAGGAAAATTAGATTTGTCTAAGAGATAGAAACAAATATGCATGGATAAGGAGAGAGGCCGAGCAGATGAGATGATACGGAAAGCCAGATCTAACCCAGAGGAGGAGACAAGAGTAAATGACTATGTAATCAGGCTGAGGAAGGAAGGAGGGGAGCTCGCAAGAAACGACCAAGAATTATGCGAGAAGCTCTACATGAGATTTAAAAAAGCATTTTCAGTGAAGACAAAAAGACTCCAGCAAACCAGAATGGAAAGGTACACCACCAAGTGATGCAACAAACGAGGAGGTGAAGAGACTGCTAAGTGAACTAGATACCTCAAAGGCAGTGGAATCGGTCAACATCTCTCCATGGGTCCTGAGAGAGGAAACAGAGGCACTGTGTATGCCACCAACAACAATCTTCAACACATCTCTTACAACAGGGGCATCTACTTGAGATATAGAAGACAACAAATGTAGTCCCAATTTTTAAGAAAGGAAGACACACAAGCAGCATTTAACTACAGACAAGTATCACTGACATTTATAGTATGCGAAGTCATGGAGAAGATTATCAGGAGAAGAGTGGTGGGCTTCTAGAAGGGAATGAGCCTTCACATGATAACCAGCATGGTTTAAGGGAATGGAAATCCTGTGTCACACACCTACTGGAATTTTTCGACAAGGTGACAGAAGTAAGACAGAAGAGAGAAGGGGGTGGGCAAACTGCATATTCTTGGACTGCAAGAAGGCATTCGACACAGTTTCACTCAATAAATTAGTGCAACAACAAGTGGAGCAGGCAGTAATAGCAGGAGAGGCACTGCAATGGATCAGAGAGTACCCAACAGGAAGAAAACAGTCTGTGATGATACGTGACGAGGTGTCAGAGAGGGCGCCTGTAACAAGTGGGGTTTCACAGGGAACAGTACACTGGCCGGTGCTGTTTCTGGCATATGTAATTACTTGACGGAAAGGGTAGTTTTAAAGGTGTCCCTGGTTGCGGACGATGCGAAGCTAATGCCGAGAGTTCAAATGGATGAGGATAAGGTAGGACTACAAAGCTATCTGGACAGGTTGCAAGCTTGATCCAACATATGGCTCCTGGAGTTTAACCCCCACCAAGTGCAAACTAATAAAATTTGGGAAGGTTAAAGAAGACCGCAGAAGGAGCGCTCGCTAGCGAGCCAAAGGATGCAAACCTTACTCACGGAAAAGAATCTTGGGGTGAGTATCATACCGAGCACTGCCGAGGCGCACATTAACCAAATAACTGCTGCAGCATATGGGTGCCTGGCAAACCTAAGAACTACGTATCGACACCTGAGTAAGGAGTCACTGAAGACACTGCACACCGTATACATCAGGCCCATGTCAAAAAATTAGAGAAATGCAAAAAATTTCAACAAGACTAGTCCTGGAGCAAAGGAGTATTTAGAATGAGGAGAGGTTATGGGAAATAAAATTGACGAAACTGGAGGACAGGAGGGTCATGAGGGAGTATAATACGATATAATTAATACTGAGAGGAAATGACAAGGTGGACAGGGACAATATATATTAGAGATGGGACACAAGAACAAAGGGTCACACCTGGAAGTTGAAAACTCAGATGAGTCATAGGGATATTAGGAAGTAATTCTGCAGTCAAACTGTTGTAAAAAGTGGAACAATCTGAAGAGTGATGTAGTGGAGGGAGGATCTATACTTATCTTTAAGAAGAGATACAATAATGCTCATGGAGCTGGGAGAGAGTGGACATAGTAGCGACTGGCGAAGAGGCGGGTCCAGTAGCTGTGATTCGACCCCTGGAACCACAAATAGTGCAGCATACACAGACACACACAGACACACACAGACACACACACAGACACACACAGACAGACAGACAGACAGACACACACACACACACACACACACACACACACACACACACACACACACACACACACACACACACACACACACACACACACAATACCATAAGGAGACTGGTAGAAACTGGAGCCACATGAGGGACCAGAGACGTGAGGAGCTAAGATGTTGGACGAGGGGTGAAAAACGTCATACACCAAAATATATAGGACACAACCAAAGAGAGAAAGGAGACAATGAAACACCAATCCTGGACTTTGTATTCTCCTTGAAGTATTCAGACATAAGGGATAGCACACACGAAATAAATCTTAGTCATCTCTTAGCCATGTTGTGCACACTTAGGCACTGTTGTCTTGGCTTTTAGACTTCTGCTTACCATTACTCCCAAGTCCTTTTCACATTCTGAATGATCAAACTGTACCTCACCTAGTTTATAGCTTCGAGGGTTATTTTCATTACCAAGGACAAGTACGTAACACTTATTCACATTGAACCTCATCTGCCATTTTTCAGACCAAGACATTAATTTGTCCAAATCCTTCTGGAGTTCACTGGTATGCTCCTCAGAATGAATAATATAGCCAATTTTTGTATCAACAGCAAATTTGCTCATACCACATGTAAATTATGAACAACACAGGGATAAAATTGATCCTTGTGGAACGCCACTAGTGACAAATCCCCATTCACATTTGACCCCATTAATGGAAACTCTCTGCTTCCTATTGGTAAACCATGCCTTTATCCATGCTATAACTTTACCTCCTATACCATGAGATGCCACTTTTTTAAGTCTCTTATGAGGTACTCTATCGAAGGCTTTACTAAAATCAAACGTTTTATTGAAGAAGGTCAGTAAATTTGTCAGGCAGGAACGACCTCTCGTGAACCCATGCTGAGATTCATTTATCAAGTTATGCTCTTCAAGGTGACTTCTAATAATGTCAGCTATAATCGACTCTAACAATTTGCCTACTATTGACGTCAGGCTTACTGGATGGTAATTTGAAGGAACGGACTTATCCCTGATTGAATATAGGAACTACATTAGCCAGCTTCCACAACTCTGGCACTACACCAGTAAGGATGGACGCATTAAACACTCTCGTTAATGGCTGACTAAGTTCTATCTTGCATTCCTTAAGTACCCTGGAAAACAACTTGTCGGGCCCCGGGGACTTATTTTGATTGGTTATCTATCTGTTTGATAACCATGTTCCTTGTAACAGTAATATTCGTTAATTTGAATTCTTCAGGAACTGAAAAATAGTTAATTTCTGGAATCTCATTTACGTGTTCGGTAAAGATTGACAAAAAATAATCAATAAATGGAGAACACATTTCCATTTCGTTATCCGTCAGTTGTCCATTACCAATTTTCAGAGACCCTACTTTTTCCTTCACCTTCGTCCTATACACTTGAAAGAACCCCTTTGATTCATTCGCAACTCTAATTTCATAGTCACGTTTAGCCTTTCTAATCCCTTTTTTAACTTCTCTTTTAAGCTGAACATATTGGGCAGTAAGGTTAACCTCTCCTCTTCTGATGCGCCTATAAATTCCTCTTTTCTCCCCTAATAGATGCTTTAGCCTCCTGTTAACCCATTTGGGATTGTTATTATTAGACCTAATTTCTCTGGGGAATATATTTTCTCTGAGCATTTTGTACATTATTAAGAAAATATCATAAATGCAGATTCCTTCGTAATGAAGATCATTTTCAAAAAAATTATTAAACTAAAACCCCAATCAAAATTTTAAAAGTGTTTCCTAAGTCCACTATAAACGGCAGAACGAAAAACAGGGATT